>PVIW01012967.1:0-29568 GCA_004026585.1 Noctilio leporinus | reverse complement strand
GAGGAGGAGGAAGAGGAAGAAGGAGAAGAAGAAGAGGAAAAGGAAGAAGGAGAAGAAATTGAATAATAATCAGGGGCAGCCAAAGAGGAACATGGGTACAAAGTGGGAAAATGGCAATAAATAGCTATCAACCAATAATAATCTTAAATGTAAATGGATTAAATGCACCAATCAAAAGACATAGAGTAGCCAAATAAATAAGAAAACATGACGACATGCATGCTGTCTTCAAGAGACCCACCTCAGAACAAAAGATTGACACAGATGGAAAGTGAAGGGAAGGAAAAATATATAACAAGCAAATGGACATGAAAAAAAGGCTGGAGTAGAAATACTTATTTCAGACAAAATAGATTTTATTGATAAATGTCATAAAAAGAAATAAAGAAGGAAATTTCATAATACTTAAGGGAACAATCCATCAAGAAGAAATAACTCTGGTAAACATATATGCACCAAACGTAGGAACTCCCAAATATATAAGGAAAATCTTGGAGGACTACAAGAAGAATGTAGACAGCAACAAACTAATAGTAGGGGATTTTAATACCCCACTATCAACAATGGACAGATCTTCCAAACAAAATTTCACAAAAGATGTTTTGGCATTGAACAACATTCTATAGGAAATGGACCTAACTGATATATAGAGAGCCTTTTACCCCAAAGAAGCAAAATACACATTCTTTTCAAATGCACATGGAACATTCTCAAAGATAGACCACATGGTAGGTCACAAGACAAGCCTCAACATATACAGGAAAATAGAAATCCTACCAAGCATCTTCTCAGATCATAATGGCTTGAAACTAGAAACCAATCTCAAGGGAAAAAAACAAAAAACACTCTAACTCATAGAAACTGAATGACATGCTTTTATGCAATGAATGGGTTAACAATGAGATCAAAGATGAAATCAGAAAGTTTCTGGAAACAAATGACAATGAATACACAACAACCCAAAACCTATGGGACATAGCAAAGGCAGTGCTCAGAGGGAAACTTATAGCAAAACAGGCCTACCTTAAAAGGTCACAAGAAGTTTATATAAATAACTTAACCATAAAGCTACAAGAACTAGAGGAACAACAACAAACAGAGCCCAGAGCAAGTAGAAGGAAGGAAATCATCAAGATCAGAGCAGAACTAAATAACTTAGAGACTCAAAATACAATTTGAAGAATCAACAGGTCCAGGAGCTGGTTCTTTGAAAAAATAACCAAAATTGATAAGCCTTTACCCAGACTCATCAAGAAAAAGAGAGGACTCAAATAAAAAGAATCAGAAAAGACAGAGGAGAAATCACAACTGATACTTCAGAAATAAAAAAGATTGTAAGAAATTTTTACAAACAAATATATGACAAGAAATAGGACAACCTGGGTAAAATGGATACATTTCTGTAAATGTATAATCTACCAAAACTGAATCCAGAAGAAGCAGAAAGCCTGGATAGGCCAATAACTAGTGAAACTGAAGAAGTAATCCAAAAGCTCCCAAAGCAGAAGAGCCCAAGACTGGATGGATACACAGGGAATTTTATCAAACATTTCAAGAAGAACTAACTCCTATTCTTCTCAAACTATACCAAAAAATAAAGGAAGAGGGGAGATTCCCAAACTCTTTCTATGAGGCCAATATTATTCCAATTTCAAAACCAGGTCAAGACGAAACTAAGAAAGAAAACTATAGGCCAATATCTCTGATAAACATAGATATTAACATTCCTAACAAAATATTGGACCACCAAATTCAGCAATACATTACAAAGATCATACACCATGATCAAGTGGGTTTCATCCCAGGCATGCAAGGTATGACATTCATAAATCAATAAATGTAATACACCAAATAAACAAATTGAAAGACAAAAACCATATGATCATTTTAATAGATGCTGAAAAAGCTTTTGATAAAGTACAGCAACCACTTATGATAAAAACCTTCAGAAAAATGGGAATAGAAGGAGCATACCTCAATATCATAAAGGCCATATAGGAGAAATCTGAAACCAACATTATACATAATGGGCAAAAAATTAAAAGCTTTCCCCCTAATATCAGTAATGAGACAACACTGTCCACATTCTCTACTTCCATTCAACATCGTCTTGGAAGTTCTAGACATAGCTATCAGAGAAGAAAAAGGATTCATACGTATCCAAATTGGAAAGGAGAAAGTCAAACTATCATTATTTGCAGATGATACAATAGTGTACAAACAATACGGGACAGGTTCCACCAAAAACTTACTTGACCTAATAAGTAAATTTAGCAAAATAGCTGGATATAATGTCACTATCCAGAAATCAAAAGCATTTTTCTTTTTTTTTTTTTTTTTAATTTTATTGTTGTTGTATTACATCCATCCCCTTTTTCCTCCCCTCTGTCCCCATCCCCACCCACCCATTCCCCCCAAAGTAAATCCCACCTGTTGTCCATGTCCATGGTTCCTTTATACTAGGTTCTTCTCTAAACTGCTCCCTTTCCTTGTCTCTGCCTCCCCCTACTCCCAACCCTCTTCCCCCTGACCACTGAAGGCCTAGTCACTGTATTCATATATTTGGTTCTGTTTTGCTTGTTGTTAGTTTTGTTCATTATTGTCCTGTAATGGGTGAGATCATATGGTATTTGTCCTTCATTGACTGGGTTATTTCACTAAGCATAATACTCTCCAATTCCATCCATGTTGTTGCAAAGGGTACGAGTTCTTTCTTTATTTCTGCTATATAGAATTCCATTGTGTAAATGTACCAAAGTTGTTTGATCCAATCATCCACTGATGGGCACTTAGGCTGTTTCCAGCACTTGGCTATTGTAAATAGTGCTGCTATGAACATAGGTGTACATAGGTTCTTATGAATTGGTGTTTCAGGATTCTTTGGGTATAGTCCAAGTAGTGGAATCACTGGATCAAAAGGCAGTTCCATTTTTAGTTTTTTAAGGAAATCCCATACTGTTTTCCACAGTGGCTGTACCAGCCTACATTCCCACCAATAGTGCACAAGGGTTCCCTTTGCCCCACATCCTCACCAACATTTGTTGTTTGTTGATTTGTTGATGACTGCCATTCTGATAGTTGTGAGGTGGTATCTTATTGTGGTTTTAATTTGCATCTCTCTGATGACTAGTCATGTTGAGCATTCTTTCATATGCCTCTGGGCCCTTTGTATATCTTCCTCAGTGAGTTGTCTGTTCAGGTCCTTTGCCCATTTTTTAATTGGGCTGTCTGTCTCCCTGGTGTTGAGTTGCATTAGTTCTTTATATATTTTGGAGATCAAACCCTTGTCTGAGGTATCATTGGCAATTATGTTTTCCCATACAGTTGGTTCCCTTTGAATTTTGCTGATATTTTCTTTAGCTGTACAGAAACTTTTCAATTTCATGTAGTCCCATTTGTTGATTTGTTCTTTGATTTCCTTTGTCTTTGGTGAAGTATCAGTAAACATATTTCTGCATAGGATATCCAAAAGTTTACTGCCTATATTTCTCTCCAGGACCTTTATGGTGGCATTGCTTATGTTTAAATCCTTTATCCATCTTGAGTTTATTTTGGTGTATGGTATAAGTTGGTGGTCTAGTTTTATCTTTTTGCATGTTGCTGTCCAGTTCTCCCAACACCATTTGTTGAAGAGACTGTTTTGACTCCATTGGATGTTCCTTCCCCCTTTGTCAAATATTAGTTGACCATAGAGTCCTGGGTTAATTTCTGGGCTCTCTATTCTGTTCCATTGATCTATATGTCTATTCTCATGCCAGTACCAGGGTGTTTTGATGACAGTAGCCTTGTAGTATTGTTTAAAGTCTGGTATTGTGATTCCTTCTACCTTATTCTTCTTTCTCAAGATTGATGTGGCCATTCATGGGCATTTTTGGTTCCATATAAATTTTTGAAGTATTTTTTCTATGTCTGGGAAGTCTGTCATTGGCATTATAATTGGGATTTCATTGAATCTGTAGATTGCTTTGGGTAGTATGGATATTTTAATGATGTTGACCCTTCCCATCCATGAACATGGTATATGCTTCCATTTATTTGTATCTTCCTTGATTTCTTCATTGTTTTGCAGTTTTCTGAGTTCAGGTCTTTTACCTCCTTAGTTAAGTTTATTTCTAGGTACTTTATTTTTCTTGTTGCTATGCTAAATGGGATTTTTTTTTTTTTTTTTGGCTTCTATTTCTGTTGTTTCATTATTGGCATACAAAAATGCTTTTGATTTCTGGATATTGACTTTATACCTAGCAATTTTGCTAAATTTGTTAATTAGGTTGAGTAAGTTTTGGGTGGAGCCCCTTGTGTTTTGTATGTACAGTATCATATCATCTGCAAATAATGACAGTTTGACTTCTTCCTTTCCAATTTGCATACCTTTGATTCCTTTTTCTTCTCTGATGGCTATAGCTAGAACTTCCAAGACAATGTTGAATAGGAGTGGAGAAAGTGTACAGCCTTGTCTTGTTCCTGATCTTAGGGGGAAAGCTTTCAGTTTTTGTCCATTAACTATGATGTTGGCTTCAAGTTTTTCATAAATGGCCTTTTGGTGTTGAGGTATGCTCCCTCTATTCCCATTTTGCTGAGGGTTTTAATCATAAATGGTTGCTGCAATTTATCAAATGCTTTTTCAGCATCTATTGATATGATCATATGATTTTTATCTTTCAATTTGTTGATGTGGTGTATTACATTTATTGAGTTACGAATGTTGTACCATCCTTGCATCCCTGAGATGAAACCCACTTGGTCATGGTATATGATCTTTGTAATGTACTGCCAAATCGGGTTGGCCAATATTTTGTTGAGAATATTTTAGCATCTATGTTTATCAGAGATATTGGCCTATAGCTTTCTTTCTTAGTTATGTCTTGCCCTGCTTTTGGGCTTAGAATAATATTGGCAACCTGGGTGAATTGGACAAATTTCTGGAAATGTATTGCCTACCAAAACTCAACCAAGAATAAGCGGAAAGTCTGAATATACTGATAACAACTAGTGAAATTGAAGAAATAATAAAGAAATAAATTCCCAGTACAATTGCTGGATCAAAAGGCAGTTCCATTTTTAGTTTTTTAAGGAAACCCCATACTGTTTTCCACAGTGGCTGCACCAGCCTACATTTCCACCAACAGTGTATAACGGTTCGCTTTGCCCCGCATCCTCGCCAACACTTATTGTTTGTTGATTTGGTGATGATTGCCATTATGACAGGTGTGAGGAAAGAATCCAGAGACACCAATTCATAAGAACCTATGCACATCTATGTTCATAGCAGCACTATTTATAATAGCCAAGTGCTGGAAACAGCCTAAGTGCCCATCAGTGGATGATTGGATCAAACAACTTTGGTACATTTACACAATCGAATTCTATATAGCAGAAATAAAGAAAGAACTTGTACCCTTTGCAACAACATGGATGGAATTGGAGAGTATTATGCTTAGTGAAATAACCCAGTTAATGAAGGACAAATACCATATGATCTCACCCATTACAGGACAATAATGAACAAAACTAACAACAAGCAAAACAGAACCAAATATATGAATACAGTGACTAGGCCTTCAGTGGTCAGGGGGAAGGGGGTTGGGAGTAGGGGGAGGCAGAGACAAGGAAGGGGAGCAGTTTAGAGAAGAAATTAGTATAAAGGAACCATGGACATGGACAACAGGTGGGATTTACTTTGGGGGGAATGGGTGGGTGGGGATGGGGACAGAGGGGAGCAAAAAGGGGATGGATGTAATACAACAACAATAAAATTAAAAAAAAAAAAATCCCAGTACAAAGAGCCCCAACCAGACAGCTACAGAAGTGACTTATATCAATCATTTAAGAAAGAACCAACTTTTATCCTCCTCAAACAATTTCAAAAAATTCCAAGAGGAGGGAAACCTCCTAAACTCTTTTTATGAGGAGTTTTTTTAAAGCATAAAATTATGCTTAAAATTAAAGCATAATTTTAAATAATGCTTTATTTGAGATTTTATTAATTATTGTTTTAGAGAGAGAAGGAGGGAGAGAAGCAGAGGGGAAGAAAGACATCAATCTATGGTTGTCTTTCACCTGCCTCCAGCTACGGACCTGGCTGGAGACCTTTCCTGCCCTGGCTGGGAATTGAACAAGCAACCTTTTGGTTTGCAGGGTGGCACCTTTGCCACTGTGTCACAAGTTGGGGCTGAGTCCAGTATTATTCTTATCCCCAAACTAGGTCAAGGCCCAACAACAACAACAACAACAACAAACTAAGGCCAATATCTCTGATGAATAAAGATGTAAAATTTTTCAACAAAATATTGACAAACCAGATTCAGCAATACAGCATATTTAAAAAATCATACACCATGATCAATTGGGATTCATCCCATAGGTGCAAGGATGGTTCAATGTTCACAAATTAATAAATGTACTACACCACATAAACGAACTGAAAGACAAAAACTATATGATCATATTGATAGATGCTGAAAAAACATTTGATAAAGTACAGTACCCTTTTATGGTAAAAACCCACAGCAAGTTGGTAATAGAGGAGACATACCTCAACATAATAAAGGCCATATACAAGAAACCTGCAGCTAACATTATTATACTTAGTGGGTGAAAACTGAAAGTGTTTCCCTTAAGATCTGGAACAATGCAAGGGTGTCCATTCTTCCCACTTCTATTTAACATAATCTTGGAAGTTCTAGTTACAGTGAGCAGACAAGAAGAAAAAGTCAGAGGCATCCAAATTGGAAAAAAGGAAGTAAAATTGTCATTATATGCAGATGACATGATAGTGTACATACAAAACCCTATAATATAGACTTCACTAAAACTACTCAACCTGATGAGTGGATTTGGAAAAATAATTGGATACAAAGTCAATATCCAGAAATCAAAGACATTTTTATACACCAACAATGAAATATAAGAGATTGAGGCTAGAAAACAAATCCCATTTTCCATAGTAACAAGAAAAATAAAGTACCTAGGGATAAACTTAACCAAGAAAGTACAAGACTTGTACTCAGAAAACTACAAAACACTGAAGAAGAAAATTAAGGAAGATATAAATAAATTGAAGTATATATGATGTTCATGGTTAGGTAGAATTAACATCATTAAAATGTCCATACTACCCAAAGTCATCTATAGATTCAATACAATCCCTATTAAAATACCAATATCATATTTCACAGAATTAGAACAAATACTTTAAAAATTCATATGGATCCAAAAATGACCCCAAATAGCTACAGCAATCCTGAGAAAGAAGAACAAAGTAGGAGAAATCACAATAGCAGATATCAAACCATATTACAAAGCCATGGTAATCAGAACAGTCTGGTACTGGTACAAAAACAGACCAACAGATTAATGGAACAGAATAGAGAGCTCAAAAATAAACCCTGGATTCTATGGGCAACTATTATTTGAAAAAAAAAGGGACGGAACATAAAATGGAGTGCAAGTAACCTCTACAAGAAGTGGTGCTGAAAGAATTGAACAGGAACATGCAAAAAATAAAACTAGAGCACCAAGTTACACCATACACCAGAATACAATCAAGATGGATAAAAGACAAACATAAGCAGTGCCAACATAAAAGCCCTATACATCAAACTGAAAAGTTTCTGCTCAGCTAAAGAAAACAAACAAAATAAAAGGGAACCAATCTTATGGGAAAACATTTGCCAATGACACCTCAGACAAGGGTTTGATCTCCAAAATATACAAAGAACTAATACAAATCCACACCAGGGAGACAAACAACCCAATTTAAAAAATGGACAAAGGATGTGAACAGGCACTTCTCCAAGGAAGACGTACAAAGGGCCCACAGACACATGAAAGAATGCTCAACATCACTAGCCATCAGAGAGATGCACATGAAAACCACAATGAGATACCACCTCACACCTGTCAGAATGGCCCTTACCAACAAATCAACAAATAACAAGTGCTGGTAAGAATGTGGAGAAAAGGGAACCCTGGTGCAATACTGGTGGAAATGAAGATTTGTGTAGCCACTATGGAAATCAGTATGGACTTTTCTCAAAAATCTAAGAGTAGTACTGCTTTATGACCCAGTTATTCCACTGCTAGTGCTATACACAAAAAATCCTGAAACACCAATTCAGAAGAACCTATGCAGCCCTATGATCATAGCAGCACTATTTACAATAGCAAGCACTGGAAACAACCTAAGTTCCCTTCAGTGGATGAATGGATTAAAAACAAACAATAAGGTGCCGGCCTGCGAACCCAAAGGTCGCAGGTTTGATTCCCCAGCCAGGACACATAACCAGGTTGCAAACCAGGTCTCCAGTCCGGTCTGTGGCTGGAGGCAGGTGAAACGCAACCATACATTGATGTCTCTCTCCCTCTCTGCCTCTCTCCCTTCCCCTCTTTCTAAAAATAATGAAATAAAATCTTTATAAAAAAAATAAATAAAAAAATAAAAACAAACAAACAAACAAACAAAAACAAAAACTATGATACATTTACAAAATGGAGTTCTATGCAGCAAAAAGAAAGAACTACCATTTTTGATAGCATGGATGGAACTGGAGAGTATCATGCTTAGTGAAATAAGCCAGGCAGCAAAAATGAAATACTACATGTTCTTATTTAATACAGAGGACTAATTAACAAACAAGCAAGCACAAAACAGAACCAGAGACATGAATACAAGGAAGAGACTCTCAGTGTACAGAGGGGAGGGGAAGGGGAAAGGGGAGAAGGAGACAAAGAAATGGAACAGTTTAGTCAAGAAACTAGCATCAATGACACATGGACACAAACAACACGTGGGATTGATTGTGGTGGGGGAATAAGTAGGGTGAGGAAGGGGAGAGCAGAGAGGGGAAAGTGAGATGAATGTAATATAACAACAGTAAAAGATAAATTGAAAAAAATGTTGGGTCTCATTTAGATGTCATTGGGGGATTGAAACCAAATAAGTCCCTGTAAGCAGAATTATCCTTTCCCACCATCCAGAAAAAATAAGAACCCAGAGTCATTCCCATTTCCAGGCTCTAAGCACATCTGGACTTACAGTGACTTGCTGAAAGGCCTTTTCTGTACTCTCCAGAGGCTTCAACTGTCATGAAAATCATTCATGCCCTCTTGGGGTGTCTGTCATCTGCATGCATACCTACACAAAGCTGTCCTGGGAGCCTCTTCTTCCGAGTAGTGGCCCCTACACTTGGTGCTTTGAGCATGATGCCAATAGTATGACTGGCAACATCAGGGCTCCTTCTCCTCTGGTTTTTGGGTTCACTTACCTAAGTGTCTGCTCTCCTGCATGCACGTATCCTGTTTGTGGACAGTATGGACACTGAGCAGGTTGGGGATAGAATGTACTGTTGCATCCAGCAGAGTCTTTATTGGACATGCCCAGAGAGATTGATGGTTCATTGGAAGTGGATACAACAGTGTCTAAAAAGGTCTCTGTTGCCCTGGCTGGTAGCACAGTGGATAAGGTGCCGGCCTGCGATCCCAAAGCTCGCAGGTTTGATTCCCCAGCCAGGGCACATAACCAGGTTGCAAACAAGGTCTCCATTCAGGTCTGTGGCTGAAGGCAGGTGAAACACAACCATACATTGATGTCTCTTTCCTTCTCTGCCTCTCTCCCTTCCCTTCTTTCTAAAAATAATGAAATAATTTTTTTTTTAAAGGTCTCTGTCTTTTCCCCACGTGAGAATGTTCTTTCTTGACAACACTTGTCTAACTCACAGGCTTCAGAGGTGATTGCAAATTCAGTAATCCAGAGAGGTTACCTGAGGGAAACTGTTACAGGAAAAAGAAACCACACAGGAAACCAATCCACATCTCCCACAGCACCTGCTCCTGGAATAGTCCTTGCATTCAGAAACCTTGAGCGCCACCTGATGGTCATAGCTCCTCCTGCAGGGAGGTTTGTGTCTGGACTCACAGTGACTCTCAGTCACTGTGCCTCTTGCACAGTAATACATGGCCGTGTCCTCAGCTGTCAGACTGTTCATTTGCAGGTACAGTGTGTTCTTGGCATTGTCTCTGGAGATGGTGAATCGGCCCTTCACTGAGTTGGCATAGTATGTGCTACTTCCATCAGTATTGATCCTACCAACCCACTCCAACCCCTTCTCAGGAGCCTGGCGGGCCCAGTGCATCCAGTAGCTACTGAAGGTGAATCCAGAGGCCACACAGGAGAGTCTCAGTGATCCCCCAGGTTTTACCAAGCCTCTGCCAGACTCCACCAGCTGAACATTGCATTGAATGCCTGCAAACACAACAATTTGAGGTCAGAAAACTGTCACACATCCACTGTTTCACTCAGTCATATCCCCTCACATAGTCAGTCTCTTGTTATCCATAAGCTACCTCTTAAAAAAGCAACAAGGAAAACCCAGCTGAATCCAAACTCCATGGTGAGTGGTGTGTATTTTGTCCTGACCAGGCACTGGAACTCCTAGGAATCCCAGGCTGTGATCTTGTCCCAGAGCTGCAGGGTCAGGGCTGGGCTCCTTTTAATGAGCAGAGGGGACTTATTTGCATGTCCTCCTTCTATATATGTAGATCTGCCATTGGGGACCTGCCTCAGTACACATGTGAGTGTCCTGGGGAGGGTGTTTATGACAGAATTTCAATAACTAAACAAACAAAGACAACCTGGCCTAGGTCATGTCCAAGAGATCACATCTGGTGACAATGAGGCCTGCTTCGGGATCAATGTGCACCTTAATGTCCCCTACTGCTCCACTGAATCTGATCCAGGGAAAAGCAGGGCATAACCTATGAGGCTGTAGGACCCTTTTCTGAATGATGGTGTGAATGGGCATCTGTATCTAATGTTACCCACACTCCCAGGATGTATACAAGTGCATCCTGTTGAGATACGACCCAGGCTGAGACCTTGTAAGACAGGACTCAGTGTACTTCACAATGGTGGTTCCCTTGGCCCTGAGAGTCTCTGATTTTCCAACCACCAAAGAGCCAAAGTAAACTGGGTTTTGAGAAGATGCTTTTCTATCACTGTGACTCAGAGGCACAGAGAAGCTAAAGATGCAGAAGCTTATGGAGAAACTGCTTGTCTATTACAAGCAGGAAAAGCCATTTACAGAAGTTCTCTTTGTTTCTTTTAAATACTTTATTTATTATTTCCAGAGACAGAGGAAGGGACAGAGGCATAGAGGGAAAGAAACATCAGTGTATGATTTCCTTCCACCTGCCTCCAGCCATGGACCTGGCTGTAGCCCTGGCTTGCAACCTGGTTATGTGCCCTGACTGGGGAATCAAACCACCAATCTTTGTGTTTGTAGGCCAGCACTTTATCCACTGTGCTATCAGCCAGGTACAGATGTTCTCTTTTTACAGACAGTCTTGGGGAATCTTAAATAAGATAATAGAGTAGAGGAATTAGTGAAATAAATATAAAATATAATACCAATGATCAGTGTATTTGGCTGTGATTGTTTGAATTATGCTTGGTACCTGTGAGTTCTATATGGCAAAGGGATGTTGTCATGTTTGGTTAATTTTTATATTTTAGGATCCAAATATGTTCCAGAAAAATCTGGTTGGGTCTTAGTATAATATGCCTATACTAGATGGAAGTAGAAGGAGATTATACTCCATGAGAAGGAAGCAATGTGACCACAAATGTCAGGTGATGTGTGCCAGGCTGTGGAGAAGGAGAGAGAGGCCACAGGACAAGGAATGCAGTTCTAGTATCTGAAAAAGACAGAGAAGTATGCTCCCTCATCTAAGAATGTTCAGGCTGCTATGACAGTGTGCCAGTGACTGGGAAGCTGATAAACATTTATGTCCCGCAGACCTCAAGGATGGAAGTCCTCAGTCAAGGTACCAGTGTAACAGGGAATGAAAACTTTATACTATTGTGACTTACCATGAAATGGGGTTAGAATAAGATGTACTATTCAAGTGATAGAACTCACACTGACAGTTTCCTTGTAAGCATGTTGCAAAGAGCAGCACGTTCATTCCTTCTTGTAAAAGAGAGTTTCATATGACAAAATTAATGGTAGTATATTAACTGAACTGTTTCCTCAGTCTCATGGTGTCAGTGGTGCTGGGTTTCAGAGGGAGGGAAATAGGGAGAATTCCTGGCAGAACTGTACTCACAGGAAAGAGAACTTCCTCCTTGACAGGAAACCATCACTTCCAGCCTCCCTGTGCCCTATTTCTGGGGATGGTAACTGTGGTCAGAGTGTGCTGGGCTCCTCACACAACATAGAAAGACTCTAATGTATAATAAGCACCTCTTCACTCAGATTCATGATTTGGAAATATATTCCTCATGTTTACATTGTTCATATTTTTGGCTTAATATATCTTTTTAATGAACAGATTGGTATAATTTTAACAAAGTCTAATTTATCAACATTCTGATGAAAGTTTTATTGGATTTTTAATAAAAATCCCCCCAAATTGGTCTTCCTTCATTTTGCATGTTCACTGATTAGAGCAGCTTTACTAAAGTTGTCTCTATTTCCAGGAGTGCATTGCTGCTGAAAAATCACACACAAATCTGGAAGTGTCTTTGGAGATTTGTAAGAGGAGATTTCTGGATGTATTTTGAGCCTCATGACACAAATATGCCTCATTTTCATGAACAACATGTTACTATTTGTATGAGTTTTTAAAACCCTTCTATTTAGGACCCAGAAGGAAGTAAAGAACATGAAAAAGACAACTTATCTAATCTAAGATAATACATAAGTAATTATAAACAGGAATTCGTTAAAATAGAAATATTTACAAATCTTCAGTTAGAGATCAAGAGAAATACAAAAGCATGTCATTGCAAACTGGAAGAAAGGGGATTTCTTGTTACCCTCACTCACATTTTTAGTTTCTCTGATATATTTTGTAACAATGTCCTGGGGATTAGGGGTTGTACACTTTTGAGGTTGTTATTCATCTGGTTACACCTTGACTCACATCAGATGCACAATTCACTGGGCTCCATTGATGAAATCTCTCAACACGTACAGGGAAGAGGACACCCTGATTGGAGGAGCACCGGTAATGGGGCTCTGTTTGAGGAGCCATAGTTTCATTGCTAAAGACCCTTGTTTCTTTTTTATCATCATCATAATCATCATCATCATCAAATCATTGTCATATCATTTCTTTACTTACAATTATTCTTTCAATTTTCTGTGTTCATGGTGGTTGTATGCACACCATGATCCTTGATCTGAAAAAAAAGCTGGTTTCTCCTTTTTATACGAATTGAAAGATTGAAATCATGAAGGCCCCACCTGAAAGTTGACCTAAGTCCTTATAAAATGATGATCTTGGATAGGAAACAGGTTTCACCTAAGACTTTGAAACAAGACTCATAACCAATTCTATCATTATCACCACTTCTGATACCACCACCATTACATAATCATATATTTACTTATAATAATCATTAATCTCATTTTCTATAGAAGTGTTATTGCCACATAGTGACTATTTCTCTATCTTTTGCTCATTTTTATAGTTGTTAGGTGGTTCAGGTAGTCAAATTGTAATTTAGTTTATGTTTTGCTGATGGCAAATGAAGGCTCTTTCCATCCCCTTCCTCATCTGATAAGAAAGCTTGGTCTCCTCTTTAGAGTCATAGAAAGATTGAAACCACACCAGCCCCTTTGAGCAGAATAGTCCCTCCCCCACTACCTGGACACATTATAAACCTTGAATCATTCCCCTTTTCTGGCTTTATCAAAGTACATCTGACTTGTTGAAGGGACTTTTCCGTTCTTCCCAGAGATTTCAACTATGTCATAAAAATCATGAATGTGTCCTTGATGTGTTTATGAGTGTGTGTGTGTGTGTGCATGCATGTGTGTCTGTTTATCATCAGCATCAACATCCACACCAATCTGTTGTGTGGCCTTCTGCCCCTGTGAGGTGCCACATATTCTTGGTGTTGTCAGCATGATGCTATGTCTATATCACCCATCATGACAGGTCTTGGTATCTGGCATAGAGTTCAACAACTCAGGTGCCAACTGTACAGCATGACCATGTCCTGCTGCTGGTTGGCTTGGACACTGAGTTGTGTGGGGCTAGGATGGGCTGCACAGTTTGTTTCAGCAGATCCTCTCTGTATATAGAATCAGTACTTTGGGGTGAGAAAATCTATGATTTATTGGTATTGAACATAAGAAAGTCTGAAAGAGACCGACTTTTGTTCACGTAATAAATTTGTATTTCTTTAAAATACATTTTTCTAACTCAGTGACATCAGAAGTGAGCATAAACACAGAAATCCAGGGAGGTTCCTGGGGAAAAAGATTTTTAAAAGATTTTAATAACATTTATTACTTTCAGAGAGAGGCAGAGATGGAGAGAGACATCAATGTATGGTTGCCTTTCACCTGTCTACACTTATGGACCTGACTGGAGACCTGGCTTGCAACCTGGTTATGTTCCCTGGCTGGGAATGGAACCAGCAACCTTTGGTTTCACAGGCTGGCACCTTATCCACTGAGCCACCAGCCAGGGTCTGGGAAAAACTTTTACAGGCAGATGATACCAGACAGAAAATCAGAGCAAATCTCCAACTGCACCTGAGATTGTCCTTTTGGTCAGGACACAGAGCATGTGCTTGTGGTTCAGACTCTCCTGCATGTAGGAGGAGAGACACTTCTCATCATTGTGTGTCTTGCAAAGTAATGATTGATTAGTTGTGTTCTTGGCTCCATTTGAAGGTATCATGTGTTCTTGGTGGTGTCTCTGGAGATGGTAAATCAGCCCTTCACTGAGTGCCATAGTTCTGAGTGCTTCCATGAGGATTGATTTCTCTAACCCAACTCCAGCTCTTGCCCTGGACTTGCTTGATCCAGCTCACAAGTAGCTACTGGTGTATCCAGGGGCCATACAAGAGAGTCATAGAGACCAAGATATCAGGTCAGGAAACTTCCGCCCATCCCTGATTCCCTCACTCATATCCACCTATATACTCAGTGACCATTTTTCCCCCCAATAAACTACTTCTAAACATAGCAACAAGAAAAACTCAATGAGTCCAAACTAGTCTGTATTCTGTCCTGGCCAAAGACTGGGAACACCTGGGAATCCTGGGCTGGACTCCTGTCCAGGGTCCAGGGATGGGACTTTTTTCATGAGTGGAGGTGGCATATTTTCATGTCCTACTCCTATATAGCAATCTTTGGCTTTGGATTGTAATATAAACAACAAGGTCCTAGACTGTAACTTGTCCAAGGATGCATTTCTATTAAGAATTAGTCCCCACATTTAATCCCAGTGTCCCAACTGCCTCAGGAGACAGACACATGGCCCAGGAGAGTAAATTTTCATAAAAAAAGAGGTATTTAAGGTGAAAGATGCTTTTGCAACTAATTAGATATGAACACATCCGAAAAGTTCAATGCTTCTGACAGGAGGGATAATTAAAATCCTGAAGGTTCATATTCAGGATATGGAAAGTTACATCTGACCCTATTTCTCTTACGAAGTGGTCAGAGTATGAGCTAAGAACAAAGTGTGACCCTAGAGCATGAGATTTCAGTGTTAGAGAGGTGGAGTATCTGTGTGTGGATCATTGGGAGACAGTGTGAACACTACTGAGAAGCAGACAGTGCTTCCACATCATGCCCCTTCCATGGAGTTTTGTGCTGAATGTGCAGGAGACTTGCAACCTCATTATTGTTTTTATGCTCCGGACTCTATGGCAAAACCAGGTTTAAACATTGTGGGCAAACTGGTTCAGATGGCTACACAGGTGAATTTTACCTAACAGTTAGGGAAGAACCAACTCCTATCCTCCTCAAATTATTCCAAAAAATCCAAGAAGAGGGAAGACTCCCAAACCCTTTTTTATGAGGCCAGAATTATTCTAATACCCAAACCAAGTCAAGACCCAACAGAGAAAGAAAACTACAGGCCAGTACCTCTGATGAACTTAGATGTGAAAATTCTCAACAAAATATTGGGAGCCCTGGCCAGTGGTACAGTGGATAAGGTGCTGGCCTGTGAACCCAAAGGTTTCCAGTTGATTCCCAGCCAAAGCAACATAACCAGGTTGCAAGCCAGGTCTCCAGCAGGGTCTGTAGCTGGAGGCAGGTGAAAGGCAACCATACACTGATGTCTCTCTCCCTGTCTTCCTCTCTCTGAAAAATAATATCATTAAAAAATAAAACTACAAAATATTGACAACCTGAATCCAACAATATATTTTAAAAAATTATACACCATGACCAAGTGAGATTTATCCCAGGGATGCAAGGATGGCTCAATATTTGCAAATCAATAAATGTAATACATCACATAAACAAACTGAAAGACAAAAACCATATGAATATATCAATTGATGCTGAAAAACCATTTGATGAAGAACAGCACCGTTTTATGATAAAAACCCTCAGCAAGATGGGAACAGAGGGAACATACCTCAACATAACAAAAGCCATGTATGAGAAACCTGAAGGTAACATCATACTCAATGGGCAATAACTGAAAGCCTTTCCCTTAAGATCAGGAACAACTCAAAGGTGTCCACTCTCTCCACTTCTATCCAACAAAGTCTTGGAAGTTCTAGCCACAACAATCAGACAAAAACAATGATTCAAAGTTATCCAAATTAGAAAGTATGATGTAAAACTGTCATTATTTGCAGATGACAGGATAGTGTACTTAGAAAACCCTATAGATTCCACTAAAAAGCTATATCATTTAATAACTGAATTTGGCTAAATAACTGATACAAAGTCAATATCCAGAAATCAAAGACATTTTTATACACCAACAATGAAACATTAGAGACAAAAGCTAGAAAACAAATTCCATTTACCAAGCAATAAGAAAAATTAAGTACTTAGGAATAAACTTAACCAAGGAAGTAAAGGACTTGTACTCAGAAAACTATGGAACACTGAAGAAAGAAATGAAGGATGATGCAAATAAATGGAGGCACATACCATGTTAATGGTTGGGAAGACTTCACAACATTAAAATGTTCATAGTACCCAAAGCCATCTACAGATTCAATGCAATCAGTATTAAAATACCAACATCATAGTTCACAGAACTAGAACAAACACTTAAAATATTCATAT
Organism: Noctilio leporinus; assembly: GCA_004026585.1. Classification (NCBI taxonomy): domain Eukaryota; kingdom Metazoa; phylum Chordata; class Mammalia; order Chiroptera; family Noctilionidae; genus Noctilio; species Noctilio leporinus. Next base: position 12,517 of record PVIW01012967.1, on the reverse strand, counting down.
GGAGTCAAAAATGACCCCAAATATCTACAGCAATCCTGAGAAAGAAGAATGAAGTAGGAGGAATCACAATACAAGGCATCAAACTATATTACAAAGTCATAGTAACCAAAACAGTCTGGCACTGGCACACAAACAAACAAACAGATCAATGGAACACAACAGAGAGCCCAGAAATAAAACTAGGACTCTATGGGCAACTCATATTTGACAAAGGGATAAGGAACATAAAATGGAGTGCAAATAGCCTCTGCAACAAGTGGTGTTTGGAGAACTGGACAGGCACATGCAAAACTGAAACTAGACTATGAACTTTCACCATACATCAGAGTAAACTCAAGATGGATAAAAGAGTTGAACATAAGCAGTGCCACCATAAAAGCTCTAGAGGAAAACACAGGCCAAAAAATTTCAGATATCCCATGCAGCAAAATATTCACTGAAACATCTCCCAAGGCAAGGGAAATAAAGGAACAAATAAACAAATGGGACTACATCAAACTAAAAAGTTTCTGCTCAGCCAAATAAAACATCAATAAAATAAAAAGAGAACCTACCATAGGGAAAACATATTCTCTAATGACACCTCAGACAAGGGTTTGATATCCAAAATATATAAAGAGCTAATACAACTCAACACCAGGGAGACAAACAACCCAATTAAAAAAATGGAGAATGGTCCTGAACAGACACTTCTCCAAGGAAGACATACAAAGGGCCCACAGGGACATCAAAGAATGTTTAACATCACTAGCCATCAGAGAGTTGCAAATTAAAACTATGGGATACCACCTTACACCTGTCAAAATGGCCATCAACAAATCAACAAACAGCAAGTGCTGGTGAGAATGGGAAGAAAAGGCAACCCTGGTGCACTGCTGGTGGAAATGCAGACTGGTGCAGCCACTATGGAAGACAGTATGGAATTTCTCAAAAAACTAAAAAATAGAGCTGTCTTATGACCCAGTGATTCCACTGCTAGGATTATACCCAAAGAATCCTGAAACACTAATTCAGAAGAACCTATGCAACCCTATGTTCATAGAAGTACTATTTACAATAGCCAAGTGCTGGAAACAACCTAAGTGCCCTTCAGGGGATGAGTGGATCAAAAAAGTTTGGTACATTTACACCACGGAGTTCTATGCAGCAGAAAGAAGAGAGAACTTCTACCATTTGTGATAGCATGGATGTAACTGGAGAGTATCATGCTTAGTGGAATAAGCTAGGCAGCAAAAATTAAATGTCACATGTTTTCACTTAATACCAGACACTAATGAACAAACAAACAAAACAAAACCAGAGACATGAATAAAGAGAATACACTTTCAGTGTGTATAGTGAAGGGGATTGGGGGGGGCAAGAAACAAAGACAGTTTAGTCACGCAACTAGCATCAACGACCCATGGACACAAACAGGTGGAATTAACTGTTGTGGCAGATAAGGAGGGTGGGGAAGGGGAGAGCAGAGGGGAAAAATGAGATGAATGTAATATAACAACTATACATACATATATTATAATATATATTTAAATATTTTATTCATTCTTTTTATAGAGAAGGCAGTGAGGAAGGAAGAAAGGGAGAGAAACATCAATGTACGGTTTCTTTTCACCTGCCTCCAGCAAAGGACTTGGCTGGAGACAGGACTGGAGACCTGGCTTGCAAGCTGGTTATGTGCCCTGACTGGGAATTAAACTAGTGACCTTTGGGTTCACAGACCAGCACCACCGGCCAGGGCAAATCCACTTATTTGAAAATTAACCCATATTCTTTACCACACCATTAAAATATAAAATATTTCTATTTGTGGCAACATGGATCTAACTAGGTGAAATAAGTCAGCCAACGATACACAAATTCAATGAGATGTCACTTATATGTGGAAGGTAAGGGACAGAATAAATAAACAAGCATTATAGAAGCATAAACATAGATCCTGAAAACAGATTGGAGATTTATAAGTTGCAGGATATGTGGAAGCCTGGTGGAAAAAGGCAAAGGGATTATGAAGAAAAAGTTGGCCATTACAGATTAAACACAGGGATGTAGATTATAGCACAGTCAATAAAGTCAATAATATTGTAGACCTGTGGTGTCAGGTAGATACTGGTCATATTGGACCAAACATCACAAATTGTATAAACACCTAACTACTCTGCTGTAGGCTAAAGCTCATATAAAATATCACACAAAGTGTCAATACATATTGAAAAGAAGAAAATTAAAATTATATCAAATTTCAGGGGAGCTAAGGCCAATGTCTGGGGCAGAGTGCAACAGGCAGGAGACAAGGCTGAGTTTCAGGGCTCTGCTCACGTGTTATGTTTGTTGGGAAAATTCAGAACCTCCTGCAGGTTTATTAGAGATTCCTATTGAGAACCTGCACCTAGTATCTCTCCCCTATTTCATGCTTCAGTAAACAAACTGGGGTCTGCTATCCAGGACTCCCTATGTGAATCTTAGTTGTTGAAGAGCTTCTCCTGTTCCTCCCAGAGATTCCAACTCTGTGTGTGATAACTGCTCCATGTCCCTTCTTCACTATTAGAGCCACTGAGTCCTTTAATGGTTTGGAGGAAACACACCCATATTGATGATGATGATTGGATGTGATGGATGTGTACTGAAAAATTTATCAAGCATGTGTGGGTTATGTGTCACCATGTCATTTCAGTCAGTGAATAGTTATCTTCTATGTTGATATCATTATTATAATGTATTATCTCACTTGGGAACTGCATCAAGCAATCATCCTCTAAGCAACTATTCACAGTAATCAGATAAATCAAATAAATCTCTGTTGTTTAATTCAATGAATGTCACAAGTGTTCCCACATGAAGGCAAATTGCAGTTGCTAATTGTTCATGACCAAGATGTAGAAAAAAAATTTGCCAGACCAATCGCTACCCATGTTCTGTGCCTTGTCATCAACTTTGTGCTGAAGTCACAGTGAGCTCTGATGCACACAGCATTGCTCTATTCCATCCTCGGTCATCTCCTCTGGGTCTTTACAAGGCTCTGGCACTTTCAATGGACCACACTGGTCTAGGGCACAGAGATTGTTAGGTAGTTGATTTGCAAATTCTAATGTGACATTAATTAATGAGATCCTACCTATTTTTCACCAAATCCCAATACTATTTTAAGTTAACATTTGTGTAGGCTCTGATGGGCAAATTTGCAAGCCCTCTGCTTTACAGTGGCATTGGTCATGGTTTACCAGAGAAGTAGACCCAAAATATTCATACTTACATCTTAATTTATAAGGAAGTGATGTTCACATTAGGACAGTGAGATGCCCTAGAGTCCTATGAGCTGTGGGTGCAGGCAGCAGATCCAGGAGAGCAGCTGTCCTAACTCAGCCTGATCAGAAGGCAGAGAAGCAGGGTTCCCAAGGCAGGAAAAAGACTGTTCAGCTCCAGAATCCAGCACACAGGTGGGAAGGGATTAAATCTCCCTCCTTCACTGTTAGAGCCATTGAGTCCCTTAATGGTTTGGAGGAAACACACCCACATTGATGAACACAATTGGATTTTCTGAGTCACCAGTTTAAAGGCTAAGTTCACCTGTAAACACACTATGGACAAATCCATAAATAACTTTCAGCCAAATGTTTGTGCACTTTGGGATCCAGTCAAAACAACCCAGAAGACATCAGTTACAACAAAGGTATTTATGGGAATAGTTCCAAATAAGACATATTTGTCAGCCCAATTCATATACCTGGAGGAAAGAAATGACTTTAGACTCAACATGGTGATCGCTATTTTAGGTATCTACCTGTTGAATCTCAGATGGTGAGGAAGTTCCATCAGAGATAAAACCAGCCTTAACCTCCAGGTGCCTCGCCGCTGTAAAATGCCATGTGCCTTGTGCGCCGCCTGGTGGTTTCTGCCCCTCCTGCAGAGAGGTTTGTGTCTGGGTTCAGGCTGGCTTCCCCTCACTGTGTTCGTGGTGCAGTAATACACAGCCCTGTCTTCCATTTTCAAACTGTTCAATTGCAGGTAGAGTGTGTTTTTTGGCATTGTCTCTGGAGATGGTGAATCAGCCTTTCACAGAGTCTGCATAATATTTCTGACTTCCATCATACCATATAATTGCCACCCACTCCAAACTCTTCCCTGGAGCCTGGTGGACCCAGTTCATTCCAGCGCTACCGAAGTTGAATCCAGATGCCACACAGGAGAGACTCAGCGACCCACCAGGCTGCACTGAACCTCCCCCAGACTCCACCAGCCACACCTCACACTGGACACCTGCAAACACAAATATATCAGTTCAGAAAACTGTCACCTACCCACTGTTCCTTCCACTAATATCCACTCACATTCTCAGTGTCTCTTATTCTCCATAGGTTACCTCTTTAAACAACCACAAGGAAAGGCCAGATGAGCCCAAGCCCCATGGTGTGCAATTTGTGTTCTGGCCTGACCAGGCACTGGCAACACCTGGTAATCCCAGGCTGCTCTCCTGTCCCAGAGTTGCAGGGTGATGGCTGGGCTGCTTTTCTTGACCTGAGGGGCCATATTTGCATGTTGTTCTACTATATACAGAGCTCTAAGTTTAGAGATATGAAGGAGGGCTGTGCATCAGTGCAGGTTAGTATTCTGGGAAGGATGTTCATGACAGCATTTCAATAACTAAACACAGAACCCCAAGTTGGCCTGTGGCATGTCCAGGAGATCACATCCAGTGAGAGTGAACCCAGCTTCTGGGTCAGTGTTGACCTCCCTGTCTGCCACTGCTCCCTGAACCTGATCCAGAGCAGAGTGGGACATGTCCTGAGCTGTTGTACGGCCCTTTTTCTGAACGAGGATGTGAACCTGTGTCTATCTAGTGTTGCCCACATCCCAGGGCTGGAAACAAGTACAACTTTTGGAGGAAGGCCTCAGGCTCAGATCAAGTAAGAGAGGAGTCAGAGTACTTGGCAACATTAATTCCATTTGCCACGAGAGTCTCAGACTTCCCAACTTTCAAGGAGACAAAGCAGACTGAAGTTGAGAAGATGCTTTTCTTTAAAAAGAGATGCAGAGAAGCTAGAGATGAATGGAGATGATGGAGAAATTGGTATTTTACAATAACTAAAAGAAATGCATTTACAGAAATTCCCTTTCAGTAGACAATAATGGAAATTGTTAAATAAGATAAAAGATTAATTAGTGAAATAAATGTGATTAATAATACCAATAATCTATGAGATTGGCTGCAGTTTTCTGAACTATGCTTGGTAACTCTGAATTCTATATGGAAAAGGGATGTTGTCATATTTGAATAATTTTAATAAGTTGGGATCCACAGAGGTTCCAATAGAATCTGGGCGGGTCTTAGTAAAATTTGTCTACAATAATGGAAACAGAAGGAATTTATACTCCATGAAAAGAAGGAAGTGATGTGAGTACAAATGTCAGCAGATCTGTTCCAGGCTGTGGAGAAGGAGCAAGTGGCCATGGGACAAGGAATGCATGTCTAGCATCTGGAAAATACTGAGGAAGAGACTCCCTTGTCTAAGCCTGTTCAGGCTGCTATAAGAGTGAGCAAGAAACTGGAAATCTGATATAGGAGCATTTATGTTGCACAGACTTAGAGGCTACAAGACATCAGTCATTGTGCCAGTGTAACAGGGAATGAAAAGTTTATCCTACTCTGACTTACCACAACATGGAACTGGAATAAGATGTGGTAGCCAACTGATAAAAAGAACTCATACACTGACAGTTGCCTTGTAAGCATATTACAGGCACCAACAGATTCATTCCTGATGGTATAAGAATGTTTCACATGAAAAAGTTTGTCATTATATTAACTGACCTATTTTCTCAGTCTCATGTTGTCAGGGGTACTGGGGTTCAGAGAGAGGAAAAGGAGCAAATTCCTAACTCAGACATGCTCTCAGGAAAGGGAACTTCCGCCCTGACAAAAAAACCCTCACCTCCAGCCTTTCTGTGCCCTGTTTATGGAGATGGTCACTGTGGTCAGAGAGTCTGGGCTCCCACACAACATAAAACATCCCTGATGTATAAAAAATAACTCCTTCCAGCAGATTCATGAATCAGAAATATACTCTTCATGTTTACAATTTTCATATCATTGGCTTAACAGACCTTTTGATGACAGATTTGATTAATTTCAACAAAGTCTACATTATCAACATTTTGATGGATATTTTGGGGGGTATTTTTTCAAAAACCCCATATAAATTGCTCAGCTTTCATTTTCCATGTTCCTTGGTTATAGAAGTCCTACCAAAACAGTCTGTGGTGCCAGGAGTACTTTACTCCTAAAAAATCACACACAAATTGGGAGGTGCCTTTGGAGCTTTGTAAGGGGAGAGTCCTGGGCATATATTTCATCACGTGACACAACCATGTCTGATTTTCAGGAAGAGGACATTACTTGAAATATGGGTTTTAAAGTCCTTCTATTTAGGACACAGAAGGAAATACACAATATGAAAGAGACAGGTTATCCCATCTTAGAAAACACTTAAATGAGGTTCCCCATCAGGAACGCTGATCAGTAGACAACCAAGAGGCACTTCAAAAAGGTGTTTGCCACCTATGGCCACCTGCTAATTATAGAGAGCAAATGAGGAACTCATTTTACTAGAAAGTGGTTATAGGCTTGGATGAAGGATCTGGGCATCCAATGGAAGTTTAATGTCCTACATAATCCACAGGAGGCTGGCATCAATGAAATGTATAATGGCCTGTTAATAAAACACACATAGTGGATACAGGCTTAAGATGGGCCAAATTGTGTTATACACCCACAGTGACTAGCCACAAAAGGAGCCCTCTTTCCAACTGACCCTTCTTCATCTGCCTGCAGTCCCCATCTTCAGTGCCCACTAACTGGGAGACAGTTAAGGCTAGGCACCAGGTAAAAAGGACTGTTTAGTGGTTCTATCGCTGGCCATACTCCCCCTCAAAGTTGCAAGCATTGTCACAGAAGCAGCAGTAACCACCTTGGCCAAACATAGAATGGCAGTTTTTGATGTGACTTTATGAATGGTGTCTCTTATGAGTAAGGAGGTCAGACAGCTATAGAGTGTGGTGCTGCAAATAGAATGAACTACACATGCTAACTGCTGTGCAGGGAGGGGTGTGCACTTTGCTCCACACAGAACACTGAGTGTATATCTCTGATGCCCAACACAAGATTTGGATGAAACCATGAGCATAACCAAACTCACCCATGACACTTTGGGGTCCCGGAGGGCCTCCCTAAGCTCCCGATGGAATGAAGTCTTAATTACAACTCTATGCATTGTATGCAATTGGTAATTGCATACTGTTGTTGCAGTGCATATTGCTGCTGAAAAGTTTGGATGCAGTGCTCAAGTTTTCTCACACATGGCTCAGTGGAAGAATACTGTTGTGTAGATTACAAGTCAAAAATCCTGGAAGGATGGAGTGTCACTGTAGGATGATTATAACTACAGCCCGAGGTGAGGTCTATTTTCATAGAGATGACAACTGTCATGTCCTGAGATGACCATTACCAAGATCCCCATCTTATGGGCATGTATTTTCCCAAATCATGTAAGAATGCCCTATGCATACATGCCATGCTCTCTCACCATTCTTCTCCTTCTTCTTTTCTCCTGAACAAATGGGATTTATTCTGGAGACACAAGGTTGGGACAATATCCACAAATCAACAAACATGACACACCACATGAACAAAATGAAGGACAAAAGTTAAATGATCACTTCAATAGATGCAGAAAGAGCACCTGACAAAATCCAGCATCCTCTATTATAAAAAATATAAGCAAATTGGGAACAGGGGGAACACACCTAAATGCAATTAAGTTTGCATACTCTATGACAAACACACAGTCAACTTCATACTCAATGGGCAAAAACCAAAAGTGTTTCCCTTAAGATCAGGAACAAGTCAGGGGTGTCCACTTCTACCACCCCTACCCAACATAATGCTAGCCACAGCAATCAGACAAAAACAACAAATCAAAGGCATCCCAATCAGAACAAAAGAAGCAAAACTATCATCACATGCATACTACATGATACTGTGCACAGAGAACCCCAAAGATTTCACCAAGAAAGCACTAGAGTTGATATGCAGACTCAGTGTAATAGCAAGATACAAAATAAATACCTAGAAATCAGTTGGATTTTTATATACGAAAAACAAACAGCAGAAGATAATCTAAGAAAACTATTTCATTTATAATTATATTTTAAAAATACCTGGAGTAAATTTAACCAAGGAGGGGGAGCGTTTTCCTCAGTCTGTTGAGATCATGCTTCTAGGTGTACCTCTGCTTGGCTCAAATAAACTTTTATAGAAATTTAAAAAATTAACCAAAGAAGTAAAAGGCCTGCACTCAGATAACTACGATACTGAATAAAGAAATTGAAGAGGATACAAACAAATAGAGACATACACCATGCTCATGGATAGGAAGAAACATTGTTAAAATATTTGTAATAACCAAAGCAATCCATAGATTCAAAGCATTGTTTTCAGCATCTTAAACTCAGAAACAGTGAAAGAAGACAATTGCTCCTAATAGCTATTTCCTCCAGAAAGAAGCTATCATAATCTCTCACCATTCTTGTTGTCCTTGTGCCACCTTTGTTCAACACTATATATGATTCACCCTGTTTTCAAGGTGGTGTGGTGGCTCTGTTGCTGTTCTCATTTGCCACCTTGAGAATAAACTTGGTATGATGAATTCCCTCTCCAAAGTGCCACTGTTCAATTTGGTCTTGCAGAGTCCAACGTTAGCCTGCCTGGATCTGGGCTCCTGCAGTACAATGTCATTTCTGGAGCATGTGGAGGTGCTTGGGTCATAGGGGCCGGGAAAGGCCATAGCAGTAGACAGAGCGCCAGCTGCCCTGAAGTCCTGCACCTGCAGAATAACAAATGATAGAGGCACCTGGAGTAGAGAGCTGCTATCAGTACATCATCAGGCATGGCCATAGACACTGTGCAGTTACAGGAGCCTGGAGGTGTTTGATTCCATGTGTGGAGCTGTTCAACCCTTGGGGAACTGCTGAGAATGAGGGAACCTCTGCCCATGGAAGGTCTGTCTCTTGTATTCATGTATCTGATTCTATTTTGCTTGTTTTGTTGATTAGTGTCCTGTAATGGGTAAAATTATATGGTATTTGTCTTTCACTGACTGGCTTATTTCACTAAGCATAATACTCTCCAGTTCCATCCATGTTTTTGCAAAGGTTAGTAGTTTCTACTTTCTTCCTGCTGTGTAGTATTGCATGTGTAAATGTACCAAAAATTTTAGATCCATTCATCCACTGATGGGCACTTAGGCTGTTTCCAGCACTTGGCTATTGTAAATAGTGCAGCTATGAACATAGAGGTACATAGGTTCTTCTGAATTGGATTTTTAAGGTTCTTCAGGTATAATCCTAGTAGTGAAATGTCTGGATCAAAAGGCAGTTTCATTTTTAGTCTTTTTAAGAAAACTCCGTATTCTTTTCCACAGTGGCATCAACAGTATGCATTCCCACCAACAGTGCAACAGGGTTCCTTTTTTTCCACATCCTCGCCAACACTTGTTGTTTGTTGATTTGTTGATGATTGCCATTCCGACAGGTGTGAGGTGGTGTCTTATTGTGGTTTTAATTTGCATCTCTCTGATGGCTAGTGTTGAGCATTCTTTCATTTGCTTTTGGGCCCTCTGTATGTCCTCCTCGGAGATGTGTCTATTCAGATCCTTTACCCATTTATTAATTGGGCTGTCTATTTTCCTGGTGTTGAGTCTCGTAAGTTCTTTATATATTTTGGATATCAAACCCTTGTCTGAGGTATCATTGGGAAATATGTTCCCGCATACAGTTGGTTCCCTTTTAATTTTGACAATGTTTTCTTTAGATGAAAAGAAACATTTCAGTTTGATATAGTCCCTTTTGTTTAGTTGCTCCTTTATTACCCTTGCCCTTGGAGAAGTATCAGTTAACATATTTCTGCATAGGATAACTGAAATTTTACTTTATGGTGTCATGGTCTATGTTTAAGTCCTTTATTCAACTTGAGTTTATTCTGGTGTATGGTGTAAGTTGATGGTCTAGTTTTATTTAATTAGTTATTTATTGCAGATCCTTGTCCAGTTCTCTTAACACCATTTGTTGAAGGGACTGTTTTTACTCCATTTTATGTTTCTTCCTCATTTGTCGAATATTAGTTGACCAGAGAGTCCTGGGTTTATTTCTGGGATCTCTGTTCTGTTCCATTGATCTATATGTCTATTCTTATACCAATACCAGATTGTCTTGATTACATTAGCCTTGTAGTATAGTTTGATGTCTGGTATTGTGATTGTTCCTACTGTGTTCTTTACCCCCCCCCCTCAATATTGCTGTGGCTATTTGGGGGTGTTTTGGCTCCATGTAAAATTTTGAAGCATTTTTTCTATATCTGTGACACATGTCATTGGAATTTTAACTGGAATTGCATTTAATCTATAGATTATTTTGGGTAGTATGGACATTTTAATAAAGTTAACTCTCCCCATCCATGAGTATGCTATATGCTTCCACATATTTGTATTTTCCTTAATTTCTTTCTTCAATGTTCTGTAGTTTTCGAGTATGGGTCTTTTACCTCCTTGGTTAAGTTGATTCCTAAGTTACTTTATTTTTCTTGTTGCTATAGTAAATGGGATTTGTTTTCTAGCTTCTACCTCTCTGATGTTTCACTACTGGTATACAAAAATGCTTCTGATTTCTTGATATTGACTTAATATCCAGCTATTTTGCTCAATTTGCAATTTGGTGAAATCTATTAGATATTGTATGTACACTAGTATGTCATCTGCAAATAATAACAGTTTTACTCTCTCCTTTCAATTTGGATATCTTTGACCCTTTTTTCTTCTCTGATAGCTATGGCTAGAACTTCCAAAATGATGTTGAACAGAAGTGAAGAAAGTAAACAGCCTTGTCTTGTTCCTCACCTTAGGGGGATTGCTTTTAGATTTTGTCTGTTGAGTATGATGTTGGCTTCAAGTTTCTCATATACGGTTTTTATTATGTTGAGATATACTCCCTCTGTTCCCATTTTGCTGAGTGTTTTCTATCATAAATGGTTGCTGTACTTCATTGAATACTTTTTCAGCATCTATTGATAGGATCATAGTGTTTTTGTCTTTCATTTTGTTTATTACATTTACAATATTACATATTACCATATTACACTGTAGTGTATTACATTCATTCATTTGCAAATATTGTACCAGCCTTGCATACCTGGGATGAATCCCATGTGATCATGGTGTATGATCTTTATAATGTATTGGTGGGTCTGGTTGGCCAATATTTTGTTGAGAATCTTAGCATCTATGTTCATCAGAGATATTGGCCTGTAGTTTTCTTTCTTAGTTGTGCCTAGACCCAGTTTTGGGATTAGAATTATATTGGCCTCATAGAAAGAACTCAGGAGTCTTTTCTCTTCTTGAATATATATTTTAAAGATTTTATTTCATTATTTTTAGAAAGAGGGGAAGGGAGGGAGGCAGAGAGGGAGAGAGACATCAATGTATGGTTGCCTTTTACCTGCCTCCAGCCACAGACCTGACTGGAGACCTGGTTTGCAACCTGGTTATGTGCCCTGGCTGGGGAATCGAACCTGCGATCTTTGGGTTCACAGGCTGGCACCTTAACCACTGTGCTACCAGCCAGGGCCTCTCTTCTTGAATATTTTGGAATAGGTTGAGGAGGATAGGTGTTATTTCTTCTTTAAATGTTTGGTAAAATTCAGCTGTGTAGCCATCTGGTCAAGGGCTCTGTGCTTTGGGAGTTTTTTGATTATTGTTTTAACTTCACTAGTTGTTATTGGTCTATTCAGGATTTTTACTTCTTCTGGAATCAGTTTTGGTACATATTATACATATCCAAAAATGTGTCCATTTCACCCAGGTTATCATTCTCACAATCTTTTGCATTTCTGAAGTATCACTTGTTATTTCTCCTCTGTTGTTTCTGATTTTCTTTACTTGGCTCATCTCTCTTTTTTTCATCATGAGTCTGGTTAAAGGCTTATCAATTTTGTTATTTTTTTCAAAGAACCATCTCCTGGATGTATTGATTCTTTGAATGGTAGTTTTAGTCTATAAGTCATTTAATTCTGCTCTGACCTTGATGATTTCCTTCCTTCTACTGGCTCTGGGTTTTGTTTGTTGTTGCTCTTCTAGTTCTTGCAGCTTTATGGTTAGTTTGTTTGTATAAAATTCTTCTTACCTTTTTAGGTAGGCCTGTTTTACTATGAATTTCCCCCTGAGGAATGCCTTTACTATGCCCCTTAGGTTTGGTTTGTTTTGTATTTATTGTCACTTTTTTCCAGAAACTTTTTGATATCTTCTTGATCTCATTGTTTATCCATCTTTTACTTAATTTACCATGTTATTCAGTCTCCATGGATTAGAGTGTTTTTGTATTTTTCTCTTGAGGTTAGTTTCTAGTTTCAAGACATTGTGATCTGAGAAGATGTTTGGTATGATTTCAACTTTACTGTATTTATGGAGGCTTGTCT
>PVIW01012966.1:0-29583 GCA_004026585.1 Noctilio leporinus | reverse complement strand
TTTGGTGGTCTTTCTGGGGATTCTTCCTTTCCTTTTGGTGATGGGCTGATTCTTTTTTTCCCCATTTTGGGTGTCTGTTCTTGCTTGCTTTTATTTATTTATTTTTTGTTTTTGCTTGTGTTAACTTGCTTTGCTTCCTTGCCTTAGTTGAGCACCCTTCTGTGATAGGAGATTTGTGGAGTTCAGTGTTGCAGTCTCCCAGATTTTCTCCACTTGCTGTTCTTGGTGTGTCCTTTATTTGGGCTGTCTGGTTGTATTCTGGACCTGTGGGCTCTTTAGCAGAAAATACAAAATACAAAAAACAAAACAAAACAACAAACAAACAAGAAAAAAGAAAAAAGAAATAAAAAGGATAATAATAATAAGAAGAAAGGGTTTAGGTGGCTGTTCACCCTTAATAATCCCTGATTGGTCCAGATGGAGCCTGGACCTGAGGGCTGTCTGAGGATGAAGCTGGTTGAAGTGGTGCTGCCATCGGATCTTTTCAACCTGCTTCTCCGGGTTGTGGTGCCTTGGGCCACCACATCCATTAACAAAGACTCTAGGCACGCGGGGTCTGAGTCCCTGGCATCTGCTGGTGGAGGCTGCAGGCTCTGGAGGGGGAGCGCAGACGCTGGACGAGGTGAAGAGTGCCTATTTTTTCTTTTAATTCTCACCCAAGGATATGTTTTTATTGATGAGAGAGAGAGAGAAAGAGAGAGAGGAAAGAGAAACATCAATTGGTTGTCTCCTATAATTGCCATGACTAGGGATTGAACCTGCAACCTTTTGGTGTGTAGAACTACACTGCAATCAGCTGAGCCCTCTGGTCAGGGCATGCCTGATGCCTGAGCTAGAAATAATCTGTGCTTTTTTAAATAACTGAAAAGTATCTTAAAAGAATAGTATTTCCTAACCTGTGATAATTATGTGAAACCCACATTTGTTCCTAAATTAAATTTCAGTGGAACATAGCTGTCTTCACTTATGTTTTATTGTTTGTGACAGCATTTGAATGACAACAGCAGGGATGTCACGTTCTATGGCCTCTGAAGCCACAGTGTTCACTGTCTATTCTTTTATAGAAAATGTTTGCCAATTCCTGTCATATGTGACTAACTTGGGGGATATTACATGCATTTAAGAGGAAGAAGTATTTTCTAGTGTCAGAGGTGAAAACTGATATGAAACTATGTTGTTTATGTTCTTTTCTGAGAGTGGTATGGTACAGCCTACAGTTCCTCTGTTTCTATGTTTGCATCTTCTACAGTTTCAGCTTTGTGTTGGTAGCTGTGCTTCCTGGTGCATGAATATTCCTAATTATTATATTGTCATTGTGAATTAGAGCTTTTTAACATATAAAGGTGTCCTTATTTTTATAGCCAATGTTTTGGTCTTGTATTCTGCTTTTTCTGCTTTCATGTCTGAAACCTCTACTTTTACTTTTTTATTTATGGAAAGGAGAGAGACAGAGAGAGAGAGAGAGAGAAACATAGATTTGTTGTTCCTCTCATTTAAGCATTCATTGGTGGCTTCTTGCATGTGCCCTGACCGGGTATTGAACCTGCAAACTTGACATAACAGGATGATGTTCTAAGCAACCGGGTTACCCAGCTAGGGCCTCTACCATCTTTTAATTTCCATTAGCTTGAAATACATTCACCAATTCCTTTATTTATGTTTTGTTTGTTTTTGTTCAAATATTATTTTAAACATACATTAAGTGCGTAGAAATAGTACCAGGAAGCTCTGCTGGATGTTGATGTTTGTCTTTCTAGGAAATCCAAGATTTCTTGAGCTCTCTCTCTTTTCAACTCATGATGAAAATATGGGGTTGAATGATTCATTCTTTCTCTTTGGTGGTCTGTGTAGTTTTTCCAAGGCTTTGTAGAAAGCTTTCTGCTTTAGGCAACCAAAATTACTTTGATCACTAATAGGTTTTTTATTATATCTATATCTATTTTTAATTACAACAAAAGAAAATTAAAAATTTAGGGAATAAATAAAGGCAGAATCATGAAGTTCATATTCATTATAATTCTACTATTTTTTAAAAACAATTGTTTAGTTTGCTGGCATTCATAGCATAGAAGAAATCTGTTTAATTTCCAGGTATTTAATTAAATGTAGGCATAACTCCTACAAAATCCTACTGGGCAATCATACCCAGCTTCTTGGAGTGAATTAAAAGTAGAATCTCAATTTTGCTTGCCTCAGATTTCATGAAGAAAGCAAATATCGAAGTCATATTCCATAACATCTGTGGCAACTCGTTTTTGGTCCACACACGATGAAATAAAATATTGAACCCTGGCTGGGTGGGTCAGTGGTTGGGAGCATCCACCTGATATACCAAAAGGTTTTGGGTTCGATTCCCCAGGTGAGGTGCCTACAGGACATAACTGATTGATGTTCCTCACATTGATGTTTCTCTCTCTCTCCTGCCCTTTTTCTCTCAAAAATCAATAGACATATCCCTGAGTAGGGATTTTAAAAAATCACTGAGCTCAGGTGGACAGTTGTCCACATACCTGAAATCTCCTGTCTACAGACACTGGAAAGAACAGTTGTATGTTTCTAAGAAAACTATAGGTAAACTTAGATTGTCTACAATATATGCACAACTTGAAAAAGATTATACCATGAATAGGTGATTCAAAGTAAAACATCATGAAAAAGTGGCATTTTTAAAATAAGTTTATGCAGGTAGAGCATGTCAACATCTTTTGCTTTTCCAGGAGCTGAAGATAAATTTGTGTTGAAATGTGCTCCTGATATTAATCCTTGCTAGATTATCCCTTCCGAGAATATGTTACTAAAATATTTTATGAATTATAGTCTGCTGTGAACCAAATAACTTGTAACATTTTATGAGTGAGTTGAAAGTGAGTGTCTGTCTTGTGTCGCAGATACTTAGCAGTGGCGCAAAGTGGAACAGTAATCTTCTACCATTATATGACAAGCTTTTAATGTATTACCACTCAAACTGATGATAATAATATTATAATTATAATTAGTTTTGACATATTTATTTCTCTAGCCCCAAATCATTTTTTAAAAGTGACAGTTGACATTGTCTTTCATTTTTAACACTTGTCTCTGTTCAGAGTAGGCCAAAAATTAGGCTTTATAACAGTGTGAAATAGTCCCCCAGTGTTTGTGACACCCAATGTTTGAGGCACCCAGTGGCTATCAATAGACGTGGCCAGTCCTTACAGGTGAGGGTGGGTCTTCATGTTCAGACTTGAGCCCCTTACAACAAGGTGTGGGAATAGTGCTGGGTGTCCCTAACTCGGGGTGGTGTTTACCTAAGTCCCTGGGCCTGTCTGCATCTATCTCATTGTCTCATCTTTCCCTGGCGAATTTGAATTAAAAAATAAGCCTGTGGTTTCAGATGATCTAAAACTCTGTTTCTCTGAATGACCAAAGCTGGCACAGGGAAGAAATTCCCTACTCTTCTGCTCTTATTTATGGAAAAAGTGGAATGAGCTAATGAATAATTAATAAGAACTGGCCATATATATATACACTGCTGCCCTTTTGAGAGCCTATTTCAGGTATCAGCGGAGACTGTAAATAATTACTTACTTTCTTTCTTGTTTTTTAAATTTTATTGTTGTTGTATTACATCCATCCCCTTTTTGCTCCCCTCTGTCCCCCTCCCCACCCAATAATTACTTTCTATGAAAATAGTCATACCTAGTCCCAATCAGAAAAATGCAAATAAAAACAATAGGATGTTAGCTTTTCCTCATCAGAATGACAAGATTTTTTTTTAACATTAAAAAAAATTATTTATTATTTTTAGAGAGGGGGAAGGGAGAGAGGCAGAGAGGGAGAGAGACATCAATGTATGGTTGTCTTTCACCTGCTTCCAGCTACAGACCTGGCTGGAGACCTGGCTTACAACCTGGTTATGTGCCCTGGCTGGGGAATAGAACCAGCGACATTTGAGTTCACAGACTGGTGCCTTACCCACTGTGCTACCAGCCAGGGTGATAAGAAATTTTTAATGCACATTGGTGAATTGTGAATTTGTCTAATAATTATGTAACTGTATATATATATCTTATATATATATATATATATCTTAACATAAAAGCTTCATATTCTGAGCCCTGCTGATGTGGCCCAGTGGATTGAGTGCTGATGGGTGAACCCAATGGCCACCAGTTCCATTCCCAGTCAGGACACATGCCTGGGTAGGAAGCCAAGTCCCTAGCTGGGGGCAGGTGAGAGGCAACCACACATTGATGTTTCTCTCCCTCTCTCTCTCCCTTCCTTCCCTTCTCTCTAAAAATAAATAAACTCTTTTTAATATAGCTTCATATTCTGAGCCAGTAAGCAATTGATTCATAGGAAAAAATTGCTGATAAAACAAAAATAAACACAGCGTTGACTGAGGCATTATGGTGGTGAATTACATGGAACAACACTATTCAGTATTAGGAGGTTAATGTTTCAGTACATACATACATTGGAAAACTATGTAGACATTAAGAAGGTGATTAAGGATTTATAACAAGTAGTTGTTGCCAAAAGATAGTTGTAACACACTGTTTAGCTTTGCAGGGAAGTAAGTCTAGAACAGCACACAGTCTGACGCTGTTGATGTAACAGCTCCCAGTCCACAGTGTGGAATGTAGAGGTGACAGGGCCTTGCACGTTTGGAAAGGATGGAGCATGTACCCCTGGATTCTGGACTTGTCCGTGACTTCAAATTTCTTTTACTTCTCTGCATTGTGTTGGGCCATTCTTATATTAAATCGTATCAAAGTAAATGCGTAAACAGATTTTTTTTTTCTTAGAGATTGAAAAACCTGGTGAGGGGGACACTGCTTATGATGAGACCAAGAAGGATAGACACTTCGGGTAGTACTGTGGGCTCGATGCATCATTCCTTTTTTTAATCCTCACCTGAGGAAATGTTTAATTGATTTTAGAAAGAGAACAGGAGAGAGAGAGAGAGAGGGAGGGAGAGAGAGAGAGAGAAAGAAGCATCGATATGAGAGAAACATTGACAAGTTGCCTCCCACATGAGCTCCTACTGGGGTTGAACCTGCAACTTTTTGGCATATGGGATGATGTTCCAACTAACTGAGCAACCTGGCCAGGGCTCCATACATCTTTCTCTCCCTCTCATTATTTATTGTTTTTTAAAGATGAACAATTACATCAGGGATATTAAGCCTTTTTTTCTTTTGCAATAACACCTTAAAAGAAGTTTGAAGCAATGTTAACAGACCTCCTATATTTGATGATTTATTTTCTTCTGCAGTAGCTGTTTGCTCCCAAAGGAGTTAGAACAAGAATTTTCTTGAGAGCTAAAAATGGATGACAGGCATTCCTTCTAGAAATCTCAAGTTAAAGCATTGCATAAGTGCTGTGCGAATGTTAATTTGTTACATAGAACAGAAGTGGGTAGACCAGGAACAGACCAGCTAGGAAAATAATGTGCTTAGCAAATAAAACTCGGCCAGGCACAGTGTTGGCAGGGCCCTAGCTGCCACGAAGAAGGCACATTTTAGTCATTAAAAAATATTTGATTTATTTTTAGAGAGAGGGGATGGACGGGAGGAAAAAAAAAAAGGAGAGAAACATTGATGTGAGAGAGAAAGAAACAACCAAACCTGCAACCTAGCCGTGTGCCCTGACTGGGGATTGAACCAGAGACTTTTCGCTTTGTGGGCTGACACCCAACCCACCGAGCCACACCAGTCAGGGCAAGAAGACAGGTTTTAGACAATACTCATATGTGTGGGCAAAAATTTCAAGGATGGTATTTGTGGCTAATTGCATAACAGGTTATTTTAGTTTCTGTTCTGTGGAAAGTGTAGGTCTTTTTTCACCTGTGCTGTGGATAATCTGACCGTGATTCTGAATACTTACTTGCCTTTTAAAATCTATTTCTTGGGTCACTGCTTACATGTCTCTAACTGCTCACGAGTGTTGGAAATCTTCAAGAGGAGGACCTATTTGGAGGGTGTCCTAATCTCATCTGACCATGCTTTACCTCTCGTTTAGAGACTGCTGAGGGCCACTGTTCCAGAAATACCAGTTGGGGAAATGTTACCAGATGTGGCATGGCATGTCTTTTGGAGTAGCCCTCATAAACAAGCTCCTGGAGATGTATGCATATCAGTTTCTTGACCTTTTTTTTTTTTAAAAGATTTTATTTATTATTCTTAGAGAGGAGAGGATGGGGGAAAGGAAGAAAGGGAGAGAAACATCAATGTATGGTTGCTTTTCACCTGCCTCCAGCTGGGGACCTGGCTGGAGATCTGGCTTGCAACCTGGGTACGTGCCCTGGCTGGGAACTGAACTGGTGATCCTTGGGTTTGCAGGCCAGGGCTCAATCCAGTGAGCCATACCAGCCAGGCCCTTGCCATCTTTTTTAAAATTTAAATTTATTGGGGTGCCATTGCTAATAAGATCATACAGGTTTCAGGTGTACAATTCTGTGATACATCATCTATATAATTGCATCATGTGCCCACCACCCACAGTCAAATCTTCTCCAGTCACCATATATTTGGACTCCTTTACCCTTTACTACCCCCACCCCCTACCCTCTGGTCACCACTGTAATGTCTACAAGTTTTTGTTAGTTGGTCTTGTTTGATCATTGGTTGTTTTCAGTTTTATATCTCACATATGTGTTCTGAGCTTTTTCTGTCTGATTTATTTTGTTTTGCATAATGTGCTCAAAATCCACCCCTGTTGTTGTAAATGGCAGTATTTCATCTTCTTATGGCTGGGTGGTGTCCCATTGCATATACGCACCACATCTTTATCCAATCGGTTTCTCCATTTTGACTCTTTCCATTTTGGATTGGGAATGTCTTTATTGTGGGGTGTCCTGCGTGTTGTGGGACGTTTGGTAGCGTCTCTGGCCTCTAGCTACTTGATGCCAGGAGTGTGCTTCCAGTTGCAGGAACCAAAAATGTCTCCAATTATTGCCAACTGTCCTGTAAGAGGCCAATCTGCTCCCAGCTGACAGCCACACAGGTACGCAGACATCTGGGAAGGAGGTCAGTTCCACTTGGATCCACAGAATAGGAAGCTGAGGGTGGCTGGAAGACCTCTGAACTTTTGGAAGGAAGTGTATCCGACTCCTGCCTGTGTTAATATGAGGTCAGATGGTGCTTATTCCCTGAGATTCGGCTACATTCTCCACCCAGTGGATAAGGCAGAATCCCTGTCCTGACTGGCCATAAATCTGAGTGAGTGACATTGGCTACTAAAAATGGGTCACCCTAAATTGATACACTGGTTTATGTTTTAAGAGAATTAACATCACACAGCACCTTCTCTTACTTAGGGTGTGTAGCCCAAGAATTGGCTACCACACTGGTGTTCTCAGTGATGGTCAGATAAGGACAACTCTACGCTGGGGATCTGGGTCAAGTCCATGGGTCACCTACAGCGTCACTATGCCTCTGAATGGCTTCTCTTTTCATGCATGACATGGGGGAAATAAACGTACACCTTCAGCTGGAGTGGAACGCCGGGCAGAAACGTACACGTGCAGGGTCTGCAGCTCCTCTGATGCACCTGGAAGAAGATGATCATTAACTGGCCTCCTCTGGGCTGCCCTGCAGGTGAGGTGCAGTTTCACCTGTAGCTTCACTGAGAGAATTCCGGGGGGAATCAGGAGCTTCAGAAGCAGGTTCCAGCTGTCACTGTTCCCCATGAGGACTTCTCTCGTTTCACTTGGGGTTGTTTTATTTTGTTTTATACACTCACTCTTCATTCCTGGCTCCTACTTGCCCCACTCTGGGTACTCCCTAATATGTGCTTGTATATTGTCTTTGTATACATTTACACATACACTCACAGTGAACTATAAAAAATTTAAAAAATTCTCTGTGCAGAAGGAAATGATACATGGGTTTCTTTATGTTGTTTTATGCTGATTCTCTGAGGGGAGTCATGGTTTCAGACCATGGGCCTTTTTAATTTTTTTTAACTATTTATTGATTTAGGAGAGAGAGAGAGAGAGAGAGAGAGGGAGAGAGAGAGAGAGAGAGAGAGAGAGAGAGAGAGAGAGAGAGAGAGAAAGAGAATGTTGTTCCACTTATTGATGTGTTATTGGTTGATTCTTGTATGTGCCCTGACTGAGGAATCAAACCCACAACCTTGGGGTATCAGGATGAAGATGCTCTAACCCACTGAATCACCTGTCCAGGGCTCACCACAGGAGTTTTGTCTAGGTTCTGATTTCAGGGCTCTGGCTCTCAGTAAGTTCTCAATAGGTTTCTGTGAAATCCTTAGCTGCACTCATGTTCCTAGGTCCTTCTTCATTAACAGGTGCCGTAAAACACCTTCTGAGGTTAATTGTGTCAAGATTCAAAACTGAACATGAAATGGGGGAGGGTTGCGCGCTATGTGGTTACGTTTAAAATAGTAATATTGTGTTTTGATTCTGCCTGTTTAAGGGCTTGAAGCTACAAATCTCCTTTGCCAACAACAAATAATTCTGCTTCTCAGGAGGCCTGAAATTTTCCTGGTGTTAATATGCTCTGTTCTCATGCTAAAAGCTCCTTTTAAAATACAGAGATTAATAAATACTTGAATTTCCAAGCAGAAATCTAGTTCAATATTGAAAAATGAACATTATAATATTTTAATACACTCTTTGCAATTGTGTTTTCCAAGTTCATTTGGCTTTTCCTGGATACTTATTCTCCATAATTTTCGTGTGTTTTCAGTTTCTCAAGAAATGCAATTGGAGTTTTTATTAGTATTACATTAAAGTTTTAGAGTAATTAGGGGCAGAAATAACGTTTTTATACTATGCAGTAAAAGCTCAGGACTCTAAGTGGCTTGTGTCCAATTGGCCTGGTGACAATTAACAAGAAGTATAGGTCTTGTGGAAGCAGAAAGCAGTTTCCCACATGTGCAGGTTTACACTAGAAAACCCCTGGGGTTTAGTTCTCTTGATAAAGACTTGGAGCTCATGAAAACATAAAGCTAAGACCTTGGCCCATGTTGCTCAATTGGTTGGAGCAGGATCCTGTAACCTTAAAGGCTGTGGGTTCAAACCCCGGTCCTGGCAGGAGGCAACCGATGGCTGATGACACGCATGGTTAGTTTTAGGAATCAGTAGGCTGCCTTCTGGGTCCTTAGCAACTTCTGTGGGCAGTCTCAGCCGCTGCCTTGCAAAGGGAAGGGGGATGGTGATGGCCTGTTTACCCCAGGATGCCAAAGTAGCGGGGACAGTGTGGCTGAGGGGGGTGTCCTTCCTGTCAACACAGGACTGGGTGTCAGGCATCTGAGCCCAGCACCGCTCTTGTTGCCACAAGGAACCACAACCAACCACATGGGGACCCAGCTTTGAAACAGCCTGTGTCTGGGACATCATGAATTTTTGACAGATCCTCACCTGAGGGTATGTTTACTGATGGTGATGAGAGGGAGAGAGAGAAAGGAACATTGATGTGGGAGGGAAATATGGATCAGTTGTCTTCCATACAAGCCCTGACCAGGAATCAGACTCTCAACCTAGGTATGTGCCCTGACTGGGGATCGCACCCATGGGCGATGCTCCAACCCACTGAGCCACCCAGCTAGGGCTGCAATATCATACATTTGGAAAGACCTCCTTTGTATGGGTCCAGAAGATGAGAAAATAGATTTAGAGTAACCTCTATCACTTAAACTGTGGGAATAGGGAGCCATTCAGAGTCCTTTAGGAAAACATTGAGATAAACCTTTTCTTTTATTCCTGCATGAAACAGGGACCCGGGTTCTAACGTGGAAGCCTTTGGCCAGGGTGTCCCAAAGCAGCAGAATTTTGTCCTCCTCTACCCACCAGGAACGAAGGCAGAGAGGACAAGGAGATACTAGATTCAGGCCTGTCTTCGAGGGGGCTTGGGGGCTGGGCCCTGACTTTCCTGTTCCTTCTCAGCCCGGAGGTCTCCAGCCGCCCTAGTGGGTCTTGGGGACCGGCCTTAGCATCACACGGCCTCTTCCCTTTATTATCGCACAGCTACAGCTGGGGCTAATCCACCTACAAAAGATTGTTTTCTAGAATCTTCCTTCCTGCCAACCGGAGAGGAAGACTGAATTTCCTTCTTTTGATCATTTGCTGAAGGCAGAGTGCTGGCATTTCCTTCCCAGCGTCTTTGATGTTCTTCCACAGTCACCTGCTTTTTGCTTTAAGGGAAACCGATGGTTAAAGCTCTTGCTTTACTTTTGCACAGAATCCCTCTACCCCTGGTCAAGGGTCCGGAGCCTGGTGGGGGCCCTGGTGGAGGGAGGGGGCAGGCTGGTGTACCGCCCTACATGCGGAGCCCTGCTATTACTGACTAAAGGGGTTCCTTGGACTGTGAGCGTCACAGCCCAGCACAAACAGGAGTTTGCAGCAAAGAAGGTATTCATTTTAGCAAACATTAAGGAAATGGCGCCAAGCCTGTAGTCACAGGTGAGCCACTGCCCAAGTCCCAGCTTGCAGATGGCCGCTGGGGGCTGGGTTATCCAGGGGACAGATGGAGCTCTGTTGGTGGGTGGGTGAGGGACAGGGCAGGGGTTGGGGGAGGTAGCTGATCATTGCATCTGCCCCTGATGTCAGCCACAGTGCCACGCTTGGTTACGAGGGTGTGGTCGGTGGGGTCCTTGCACTTTCCTGGGCCTGGAGCTGAAACACAACTGAGGCCTAGATGCTTTGACAGCAACTGTCTCTGGGAATCAGTAGACCGAGGCTCTGTTCCTAAGGTTACCTGATGTCCCAAGGCCTTAATGGTTTAGGGAGTGGACATGCAAGGGAGCAGGAGATGGGAGGGCCAGGCCGCCGGGTCAGAAGGAAGGAAAAGAGCAGGGAGCATGGTAAAGAAGTGAAGTGTCTGCGTGGTCACTCACTTTTGAATAGAGAGAGGGGTACAAAGTATGGGGTTGCTGGTGCTGTTCTATTTGTTCTCAGGGGAAGGAGCTTGTTGTGGACAAATATCAGAAATTCAGTGCTTGAGGGGAACATGATTAGACCAGTTTTCTCCAAGCCACTGGTCTAATCTGCTGGGTAGGAGGGTAGGGGTGACGGGTGGGACAATAATCCCGTGAGACCCCCTGTCTCTGCACTGCTAGCAGGCGCTCCCCAAGGGGAGGGCAGGCTGGGAAGCAGATGGTGAATTAGATGATAACTACCTCCCTGTTGGACAAAAGCCTGGTGACAGGGACCTTTGGCCAAGGCCACTGGTTTGTGCATTGTAGCAACAGCTTGAAGATGCTGGCTTTTCCCATAACTCTACGGTGCGTTAAGGAGAACCTGGTAAAACCTACTTGACTGGACTCCTCTGTGTGCAGCTAAATTCATGATTAGCAACTCTAATTAGCAACAAGACTGGGGCCATCTCAGAGGGTCGAACCTCAGCTGCTGCCGCCTTCTCTCTGTCACAGGCACCAGGGGCAGCCCCTGCTTCTCCTGGAGGAAGGGCTTCAGTTCCCTGCCACCTGTGGAATTACTCAAATGGGTCAGTCACACCCTCCAGTGGACACCTGGGTCCCCTCACCCTCTTGTCACCAGTCCCTGCTTGTCATTCCACTCCCAGGGGCAGCCCCCGTGTCCCTCCCTGCATGGTGTGTGGTATCCCCGGGCTGTGGCACAGGTAACACACACACCCCTGGCAACCTCACCTGTCCAGTGTCAGGTGCCATGTGTTTGGCCAGCCTGTAACAGAGGGTTACAGGGGGTCAGCTTGACCCAACTTCTCCCTCGCTCTTTAACTGGCTCCGTGACACAGCAAAGTCCACCTGGGATGGACCCACCAGTTGCTAGCAGGCTTCCACTTTGGCTGTGGGACAGTTATCTTTTTTCAAAATTGATTTTAGAGGGAGAGAGGAAGGGAGAGGAACATCAATTTGTTGTTCTGCTTATTGAATCATTGGCAGGTCCTTTTAATTTTTAAAACATTTTCACGTATTAGGAACATCAATTTGTTGTTCTGCTTATTGAATCATTGGCAGGTCCTTTTAATTTTTAAAACATTTTCACATATTTCTTTTCAGAGAGAGGGAAGAGAAGGAGAAAGAGAAGGAGAGAACCATCTATCAGTTGCCTCTCCCACATCCCCAGATGTCCTGCAACCCAGGCATTTGCTCTGCCTGGGAATTGACCCAGTGACCTTTTAGTTTGAAGGTCAGTGCTCAGTCCACTGAGCCACACCAGCCAAGGCACGTTGGTGGATTCTTGGATGTGCCCTTACCAGGGATGGAACACACAACGTTGGTGTATTGGGACAACATGCTAAACAACTGAGCTACCTGGCCAGGGCCATGAGTTGTCATCTCTTCCCACCCCAAAATGCCTCATTCCCAAGTGAGAATCATTCATCCACTGTGACACAGCATAAAGTGCCTTTAGATTTGGCCTGAGAGGGGCAGGTGGTCTCCGAGGTTCCCACCTTTCAAGGGGGCCACACAACACCCCTCATTTGTCAGCACTTGAGCCCTACTTATGTCAGTGACCACTGGGGGCAGCCATGTGGGCGTGGTTTGTGGCTGTGCATGCTGGGACAGGCCTGGGGTACCCTTTGGTCCCCTTCTACCCTTCAGGAAGGAGGCCAGCTCCTGGGAACAGTTGGGCAGGACAGCCGAGTGGTATGATTGTTGAGGTAACAGGAGCACTATTGCTGCTACTGCCTGTGCTCACCTGCCCTGCAGGTGACCAGGTGCACACCTACCGCAGCCCACGGTCCTGGAACCAGGGAGAAAAAGGGGCAGGCAGAGGAACA
Organism: Noctilio leporinus; assembly: GCA_004026585.1. Lineage (NCBI taxonomy): Eukaryota > Metazoa > Chordata > Mammalia > Chiroptera > Noctilionidae > Noctilio > Noctilio leporinus. Next base: position 16,876 of record PVIW01012966.1, on the reverse strand, counting down.
TCTGGTTTGCAACTGCTGTCCCAAGATACTCCTTGTATGGAAGTTCCCCTTAATAAACTGTGCTGGGCCCTGGCTGGGAAGGTCAGTTGCTTAGAGCATCATTCCAATAGGCTGAGGTTGCAGGTTCGATCCCTGGTCGGGGAACATGCAAGGATCAACTCATGAATGCATCAAAAAGTGGAACAACAAAACAAAAATATTTGTTTCTCTCTCTTTCTTCCTCTTTTTCTTTAAAATTAATTGAAAAAAATAGCCCTAGCTGGGTGGCTCAGTTGCTTGGAGCATTGTCCTCTACACTGAAAAGTTTGTGGGCTTGATCCCTGGTCAGGGCACATGCCTGGGTTTCAGGCCCAGTGCCTAGTTGGGGTGTGTGTGGAAGGAAGGAAGCTGGTTGATATTTCTCTCTCAGGTTAATGTCTCTCTCTCCCTCTCCTTCTCCTTCTCCCCCTCTCTTCCTTCCTCTTTCTAAATATATCCTTGAATGAAGATTTTTAAAAATTAAAAATGAATTAAAAATAAACCCTGCCAATTACCAACCTTAGGTGGCCTGCCTCTTTCTTGGTCTTTCCTGCCCGATCCTTTGGGGCAGATTTTCAGCCGCAGAGCCTGATCCTGGGTCTGCTTGTACTAACAGGGACGACTGTGAACTATTTCTGCCTTCAGATCCTGGCTTCTGTTGCGTTCCTTGTCCTCACCTCCTGCTAAGCAGCACCAGGGCTCCTCACAGGGGAAGCAGTTGGACTAGACACTATGCTGAGCCTCTGCTTTACCCACACAGCACATGTGTGTCATTCTCAGAAGTGCCCGCCCCGCGGCTGGGAGCTGGGGAAACATTTGCAGGAAACCAAAGGATCATCCCACCACATGCTCTGGGACTGTGGTCACTTCCCAGTGTGTTCTAGGTATCCCATGTTCATTTTCACAGAGGCGAGCAGCCTGGTCAAGGGGTTAGTGTCCTCTGTCTCAACATGCTTGCTGATTAGGCCTTCTGGCCTTGGTCAGTCCTCGGGCCAACTCTCTGAGCATATATGTGTGATTATGCTTGACATTAAAAGCTCTGGCATTGTCCTGGTTGGTGGCACAGTGGATAAGGTGTCAACCTGTGAACCCAAAGGTCACTGGTTCGATTCCTAGCTAGGGTACATAACCAGGTTGCAAGCCAGGCCTCCAGACAGGTTGTAGCTGAAGGCAGATGAAACCATACATTGATGTCTCTCTTCCTCTCTGCCTCTCTCCCTTCCCCTCTCTCTAAAAATAATAAATAAAATCTTAAAAAAACAAAACAAAACAAAACTCTGGCATTGGCTGCCTTACACATTGACCTGCAGCTGACGCTCTAATTCTGGAATCAGATTTCATGGAGACACTTCTTTTGATATTGTCATATCCAACAAGCACCCTGGGGCCAGCCTGAGCCTAAGGCAGAGCTGTACACTGTCCCCACTTTCGGCTGCATCCCCAGAAGTTTCCTGGGGTGACCATGGAGCTGGCATCAGTCCACATGGAGTCTTGCCTTTGCACTTGGCCTTGACAAAACCCCTTCCCAGGATCCCCGGTTTTCTGGTCACACCTTGGGGTTAGACTGTGACCTTTCTTAGAAAATTTCTGAGTTGTCACATGGAAGGTACATGAGACTTGGGTTGGGGTGTGTGAGTTTCATGGTCAATGCTTTGAAGACTCCTGAAAGGCTTGATTGATTTCACAATGCCGTGACTGTTCAGACGGACCTGTGTTCATCCTGCCAACGAGGGCGAGGTGACAGCCGGCTATGACAAATGCAGAAGGCTAGGTTGGCACCCTGGTGGGCTTCCCTCAGCTCCTATCCCTTTGATCACTTGAACTCTGGACCTGAGATGTCACAAAACACCTGTGGCAGAGATGGGCTGTTTGTTCCGTGGTCCCTGCAGCCAGAGGGGTTCCAGAACCTCCCTTGAGGAGAAAGGTGACAGTTCTGGCCCATGGGATGAAACCAAAGGGATGTACCTCAGTTTCAGTCCCACAAGAATCCCCCACTATTTTTTACTCTTTCCCTTAATGCAAGTGCAGATTAGTCTCTATTTGCTCCCTTCTATACCCAGCTGTGTGGGCAGGAGGCTGACATTCAGGTGCGCCATTGGGCTTCCTTGCATTATGGCTTCAGGCTGGGTCAGGCAACCAGGGCAGGAGCAGGAAACTGAGGGTTGATGGAGCCTGTACCTCTATGAATTCCTTCTCCACTTAACTCTCTGCATGTGGACTCATCGAGAATGCTATCTGCTGCTTCTCAGGGTTCTGAATTGTATAATAATTGGAACTATGAGTTGCCCCAGAAACAGAGCCTCAATGTGGAATTCAGAACTGGGCTGTTCACAGGTATGAGTGATCACAGGCCCTTTGGTGGGATGGGGTGGGGGACAGGGCCATGTGTCTTGTGTGTACAGTAAGGTTCTGGAGGAGGACCAGCTGGGTTTGCTGGAGTGTCCTGGGCACACAGCTGCTTCTGGGGCAATGGAGGATGTGGATTGATGAGACAGCTGCTGCTTGCTGTCCTGGAGAGCCTGGCTAAATCAAGGGCAAACCAAGGAACCCAACACTGAAGACCTCCGTGGCAGAGGCCAGAAATCAATATCATGAGTGGCCCTGGCTGGGTAGATCAATTGGTTACAGTGTCATCCGTATGCACCAAGGCTGCAGGTTCGATCCTCAGTCAGGGCACATACTAGACTCAACCAATGAGTGTATCAATAAGTGGAACAACAAATCCATGTTTTTTTTCTCACTCTCTCTCCCTTCCTCTCTCTCTCTCTCTCATCAATGAAAAACAAAAGACAAGAGAAGATCACCCAACTCTGTTAAAGACAATTGTTAAAAACGATTAGGCCAGTACATCAGAGATTGAAACTTTGAACTTTGAAATATTCCTAAAGTGTCTTTGTGGATGAATGCAGTCTTCCCTCTCCAACCAGGGAAGCCACAGCTCTGTCACACTGCTTATCTCGGCCAATGAGGGGCATGTTCAAGGGACCACAGACTCAGAAAGGAAGAGGAAAGGGGACATGAAAGACAGCTTTGTAAATACCTCCTTTATTTGAATCACTGGACAGGAGGGAATGAGACCCAGGACTGAAGATGGCCTGATGTCATGCCCAGGTATGGGCACGGTGGCACCAGCAGCTATGATGATGACATATCAGAGCCACTGTCCCTGCATCATCCAGTGTCCTCAGCATTGCCCACTTCATGCTTCGCCCAAGCCCACCTGCAATGTGTGTTCCCAGCAGAGTGCTCTCTTTGTACTCAAGCTGGATGTCATGACCTCTGCCCTCAGGGAGTGTGTGGAGACAGTGAAGGAGGTGTGATGGTAATAATAGTCAAGGCACCTGTGAGTGGGGGTGGGGTTCAGTTGGATGGAGCATACTCCCAAAGACCACTGAGGTTGCAGTTCAGTCCCTCGGTGGGGACCTGAATGGGAGAGACCCTATCAATGTTTCTCACATCCATGTTTCTCTCTCTTCTCCCTCTCCATCTCCCTCTCCCTCCCTCTTTCTCTCACATCAATAAGCATCTCCTCAGGCAAGGGTGAAAAAATATAATAACGGAGGAGGCTTCCAACGAGTAGGTCTGATGGGTGTTGTGGCAGGGGAGCCCGTCCCCTTGCTGACACTGGTGAGTCTCTGCGCTCTGAAACTCGCTCTGATAACACTCATTTTCAGTCTGGCATGGAAACCCAGCGTGTGCTTCTGGCATTGAACACTCTGCGGCAAAGCTGAATGGCATCTGCCCGAATTGACTGACATGGCAAAAATAGCTGAGCTGCGCCAACACAATATCACGTGAATAACATAAGCCAGCATCTGAATTGAGTGTGTGTGTCCCCCTAATACACATCTGGAAGGATACCCAGCACAAATGATGCTTATTAAAAATTCATTTTGAAAGTTATTACTGAATTTATGGGGGTGACACTGGTTAACAAAATTATATAGGTTTCAGGTGTACGATTCTACAATATGGTATTGCGTGTTCACCTCCCAAGTCAAGTCTCCTCCCATCACCATTTAGACCCCTAACCCTCTGCATCCTCTCTGGTGAGCACCACAGTCTGTGTCTATGAGCTCTATGTGTTTTATTTATTCATTTCTTGCTCATTCCTTCCCCTCCTTTCACCCAGCCCCTCCTCCCATCTCACAGCTCCCAAGCTGTTCTCTGTATCCATGAGCCTGTTTCTATTTTGTTAACTCAATTTGTTCATCAGGTTCCACAAATAAATGGGGTCGTATGGTGTTTGCCTTTCTCTGACTGGCTTATTTCACTCAGCCTAATCCTCTCCAGGTCCAGTAATAGGTTTGGAGGCTAAGTATGAATTTGCTACCTGTGATCGCAGTATCTTTATAATCTTAACAAGTGATTCAAGTTATTTGGAAAATAAAAAGCACCTGCAGCCTGTTGCTTCTCTGCTGTTGAGTTCCTGCCTCAGAGGTGGACTCAACAGTCAGAGGCTCAATACACAGCGTTATGCCAGCCGGCCCAGTCTGTCTGGCATCCCCCATCCTGGTACTTACAGTCAGGTGTGGCCCCACCCCCTGGCCTGGGGCCTGAACAGAGCTGGAGGTGGGTGACATGGGGAACCCAAGAGCCAGTGAAATACAAGTCATTGAGGGTGGAAGGGAAAGATGAGGAAAGAAAGAAATTAAGGAAAAGAAAGATTAACAAGCCCACGTTTCAGCCCTCCAAACATTCAACAAAGCGATTTTTCTGGCAGGCTCACACCGAAATGTGCTGTAAGAGCTACTTTTAAAAGAAACAATCAAGGGAACATGTAAGCGCTGGCTTACATGAGCTTGGTAAACAGGAAAGAACAGAAAACAGAGTTCCATTTCTATTTTCCTGAACAGTTACTCCCCATACCCTTCCCTTGCCTAAGGTTTTCCCTTCTGATTCCCAAGCAGATTGGGGGATTAAAAACATTAAATGCACAGTGTTTAATAAAGAAAAAAAAATTTCATTGTTCTATGGATTCACACATAGACATTGGCATTCTGCCAGCATGTACTATTTACACATTCATGTTCAACATTTTCTTTGTAATTTTGCATCTATATTTTTGAGCTTGATAAGATATGACTGACTTTTAAGAAAATTTTCCTAACTATATCATATTCCATCCTATGGTTTTCTCATAATTCATGAAGTTACTTTCCTTTTGGCGAGGATTTTTAAATGGACATAAACATTTTAAAATGATGCTTTAATGATATTAAAGTACTTAGTTTTTTTTTAAAAAGATTTTATTTATTATTTTTAGAGAGAGGGGAAGGGAGAGAGGCAGAGAGGAAGAGAGACATCAATATATGGTTGCCTTTTACCTGCCTCCAGCTACAGACCCGGCTGGAGACCTGGCTTGCAACCTGGTTATGTGCCCTGACTAGGGAATTGAACCAGCAACCTCTTGGTTCACAAGCCGGCACCTTATCCACTGTGCCACCAGCCAGGGCAGTACTTAGTATTTTTTAGGGCAGAGTCTCAGCAGTGAAATTATGGGTTTTAAGCATATCAATATTTTAAAGATGGTGGACACAAATCACCAAATCACTTTCAGGTGGGCTCCAGAATTCTCTCAGTATCCTTCCAACCAGTATTTGAGCATCTCTGTTGTGTTAGACACTGAGCTAGCAAGTGGAATACAGCCATAGCAACCATACAAACAGGACCTGCTCTTAAGGAGCTAGCAAGCTAATGAGAAATACAAGAACCGGACAAATTACCCTATAAAAGCGAGCACTATCCGCTGAGCTACATTCTGAAAGAGGTCAGATCAGGGTCTCTGCATAGGGCCCTCTCAGCAGAAGCCTAGAGAACCCCCCAGAAGATCTCCCACATCTGCATGATCATGACGGTCTAATCCGCCCTCTCTGTAGGTGTGTAGGTAACAGTCCCATTCTGCCCGTCATCCTGGTTGGTCTCAGTCACAAAAGGACACAGGTCTTATCAAATGATGACTGTTTCCCCTGGCTGGGCTGCTAAGTCAGTGAGTGTCTTATGCAGCAGAGGTTGTGGGTTCAGTTCCTGGTCAGGGCACATTAGGTTTTGATGCTATCCTTGGTCAGTGTGTGGATGGGAAGTAACCTATTAATGTTTCTCTATCTCTCTCTCTCCCTCTCTAGAATCCATAAGCATATCCTTGGGTAAGGATTAAAAATGATGGTGACTTTTTTTTTCACATGTTGAGGACACCCCTGGGCTGGTGAGTCACAGGTGACCTTATTGCCTTTCATTGCTTTTTATGGACCTATATTCCCCCCTTCCATCCTAAGAGTCTCCAGCTGTGTGTCCCCTGTTTTGCCCTATTTCTAGAATAGTGGCTCTCCGTTGTTCTTTGTAAATTTTGTCTTCTGGCTCACTACCCTTCATGCCAAAGCTATTTCTGTCCTGATTTTATTTGCTTCCAACCCATCCATTATTTCGCATTTAAATAGTTGCACAAAAGCAATATCAAGCAAATAAAAAGCCAAAGAAATTAGGCATGGTTGTATTGAAATCAGAGAAAATAGGCCTCAATGTATTTATTATATCTTTTTGATAAACTGACCATTTTATCATTATGAAATGTCTTTATCTTGGATAATAGAATCCATACAGAAAAGCTGGTAGAAATTAAAGGGGAAATGCACAAATTTAAATTTATGAAATGTCTTTACTTTGGATAATAGAATCCATACAGAAAAGCTGATAGAAATTAAAGGGGAAATTCACCAATTTAAATTTATGTTAGAGATTTAACACCTCTCAGCAACTTAGAGAATCAATAGACCAAAACATCCATAAAAACATAGTTATGAGCAACACAATCATATTTGATTTGACTAATTTGACATACATATTTGTTTGAGCCATTATTTTCAATTGTTTGTTTTATTTTTTAAAATCTTCACCCAAGGATATGCTTATTAATTTTAGGAAGAGAGGCAAGGGTAGGAAAAGAGAGAGAGAGAGAGAGAGAGAGAGAGAGAGAGAGAGAGAAAGAGAAACAGAGAGAAACATCAGTGTGAGAGAGAAGCATTGATGATTGGTTGCCTCACGACTGGGGGTTGAACCTACAACCTAAGTAAGTATGTGCCTTGACTGAATAGGTAAACTTTTAGTGTATGGGAGGATCTCCCAACCAACCAAGCTGATAGAGAGATCTGATTAAGCTTGCTGGGGAGAAGTAGGAGGGACCATAGGGGGAGGTTGCCAGGCAATGGAAGTCAGTCTAGGATGGGATTGGCTGAGAAGCTGAAGCCTCCAGAGCCAATGGAAATAAAAGGAGGGCGGGCTCTTTAGCTCAGGAGCTTTTCTGGCTCCCCAGCTTGCTCTCTCTCAGGCTCTGACTCAGACTCAGGCTTCCTGGCTCTCTAGGTCTCTTCTTCCTTGAGGATGCCTGGATGGCGGTGCTGCAGCTGCCTGTGTTTCCCAATGGATGGCATTTTGGATGGGAAGGAGCCCTGGTCACAGCCTAGGACCAGGCTGGCCTGGGAGAGGGTGGCAAGTTTATGCTTTGGGTGTTCTAAAGGGAGCAGGCTGGGAGGCATCTCCTTTGCTCTCTAATTTTAGATACTGGGGAAAACCAGCTTCAGGAGCTCTGAAAGATTCACTACAGGAATTCTCAATTTTCTCTGCAAGCCTGAACTGCCAGCCGGGTCTTCTCATGAGAAATTAAAAGAAAATAAGAAGACTGCGCAGGAGATAAAAATACATTTCTGCAAATAATGTGAAAGCCGAGGCACAAAATGAGTCTCTATTATGATTCCAGCCACAGCCTCCTTGGATGGCTTTCCTTTCATGTTTCCCTCTGCTGCTGGCGGAGCTTTAATGAAGGCAGGAAGGGACGGGGAGGGCGGAGTGTGTTCCTAAAAGACCTTCGAACTCCAGGACTCCCTGGCTGCTAAAGGGACCAGAGGGTCTGTCTGCTACCTCGGCTTCTGCATCCATGCAGTTCATTCCAGCTCAGGAATATCAACTCTGCACAAGCTGGTCTGCAGGGAGGCTCTGAGCCCTGCACTTTGGCAGTGGAGGGCTGTCCCAGACCAGGGGACACACATCCAAGCAGTGGGAGAAAGAAGAAATCCAACCGATGAGTTTCCGCATATTAAGCAGCAAAGACTTTGTTTTGCATACTATTTAATGTCATAGTTTTCCAGCACACTTTACTGCTTTATCCCAGGTGAGGATAAAACATTTTTTAAATGAAGACATCAGAGAGATGCTAAGGCAGCCGGACTGAGGTCCCATGGTTCGGCAGAGAGGAAAAGATTACTGAAGTGAGAGTATGGGAAGGGGCAGGAGCAGCGTACAGAGGCAGAAAGCCAGTCCCTTTTGGCAACTGCTAGGGACAATGGAGACAACACCTCCTAGTTTGGGTTTGTCATGGCAGCGCAGAAAAGGGCACCTACATGAAAGAAGCAATGCATGTTGTTCTAAGCTCCCTTGAAAGGCATTTGCTGGAGGTGAGAGGCCAGAAACAGAAGAAATCACATTAAAAGCTGAGTGGAGTCTCCCTCCTTCTCCTGGGGTGAGGGAGAAAAAAAAAAAATGGAATTCAGGATCTTCTAAGTGAAAAAGTCCCTGATGAACACCTAAGGCTTGTATAGGGAACCCCTGGGGCTGCGCCTTGGATGTGAGAATCTAACAACTGTATAGGAAGCATTAGGAAGTTGGAAACACATCCTGTCCCGTGTGGCTCAGTGGGTTGGACATCATCTCACAAAGGGAAAGAAGTGTCACCGTTTAGATTCCCTGTCAGGGCTCATATGAGAGGAAGCTGATCCATGTTTCTCTCTCATATGGATGTTTCTGTCCCTCTCTTTCTCCCTCCCCTCCCCTTTCTCTAAAATCAATCGATAAATTAAAAAAAGAAATGCAAAATGTGACCTGGCTCATGAATCAGGTCGGCCATACCTGATGAACTTGGAGAGAAGTGTCTGTCAACTGGCAGGGAAAGTACTTACTTGGAAAGACAGTGATATTCAGGGCCTCTATCTCCTCCATGCATAATTTCTGCCATTAAACCTGGCATTTAACCGGCACACAGAGAAACAGGACAGGGCGACAAAGCAATGGCAGAAGAGGCCCACAGGGGCTGTAGGTATTGGAGTTATTAGACATGATCCTGCAGGTAATTTTAGTGACTAATGCCAAAAATAGAGATGACAAGAAGGAAATTTTAGCAGAAAGCTATTACATAACCTGTCAAAAAGAATAAAATGGAATTTCTAGAACCGAAATTAAGAGCATGTGCTTTTAACAGAGAACCCTCTGTGAAACATCAGAAGAAATAATCAGAGAAATGGAAGATGGATCAAAAGAAAATGGTCACATCAAAGTGCAAAGGAGAAACTTTGAACTCTGAGAAGCATACAAAGCAATGATCAAAATTATATGTAGTTGAAGGCCCAGCAGCAGAGCAGCAAAGATGATGTAGCAGAAAAAAGATAATTGAAGAAATGCTGGTGGAGGGTTTTCAAAACTGATGAATCACATTATAATTCAAGAATTCTAAGACAGACAATCAAGATAAATACAAGGAAAGCCAAGCTAAACCACATGTGAGTTAAACTGGTGAAAACCAAACAAAGGAGATCAAAGTTAAAACAATCACAGGCCCTGGCTGGTGGCTCAGTGGATAGGCACCGGCCTGCAAACCCAAAGGTCACTGGTTCGATTCCCAGCCAGGGCAACATAACCAAGTTGCAAGCCAGGTCATTAGCCAGGCTTATAGCTGGAGGCAGGTGAAAGGCTACCATATGTTGATGTTTCTCTCCCTCTCTGCCTCTTTCCCTTCCCACTCTCTGAAAATAATAAATAAAATCTTTAAAAAACACAAATAAACAGCTGCAAACTTTTAAAGACTCACAAACTTTTACCTTCAAGAGACCAACAGTAAATACTGAGCTCAGACATCTCACCAAAACAATAGGAACTGCAGTTCCATGAACTCAACAGGTGGTATTGGAACTATTTGATATCCATGTAGAAAACTTACTAAAAATAGATCAAAGATAAAAGTGTAGAACTCAAACTTTCTAACTTTGGTAGAAAATACATCACTTATGTAAAGATTTTTTTTTTCCTTTTCTTTTTTCTCACTGTCACATAATTCTCTTATTAAATAGCAGGATGGAAGAACCTCACACAGAAAACCCAGTGGCCAACTCAATGGGAAATGTGTAAGATTAGGATTTTTTGTTTTTTGTTTAAAGAATTACTCCTTTAAGTAATATGAATGGCAATATTGCCAAACACATGCAAAAATACATTTACACCCATACATATTTTTATACATATTTAAAGTATATACTGGATTTTGAAGAGTTAATACAAAAAGTTAAAATATGCCAATAGCTTACATAATTATTACATGTTAAATGATAGTATTTTAGATATATCGTAGCAAGATTAAGCAGTTTTTTCTTCTTTAATACTTATTTTACTCTGGAATGCTATTTTTGTGAAACAAATCACAGAAGTGGTGTATTGCAGAACTCACTTTTGTGAAAGTTGTCCTAGAGACAGTGCCAAACCCATAGTAAAAAACGAATTTGGTTTTTGAGTCAGATCCTCCCCCCTCCAATAATACAACTCAACTTTATTTTAAGCTGCTGGAACTACAACTTATTCTTTTTGGAGTTTTCCATCTTAAATAGTAGATTTATTTATTAATTTAGGCTGTGCACAGGTCTTACTTCTTTCAATAACCTCTGTTTTTCCACTACATGTATTTTACAAGTTGAAGCCTTCAGAAATAATGGCACTTGCGGTGCTCAGCCGGTCCCCAGAGTAGAAATTATTATGTCTACTAAGTTGAGGTAAAAAATAAAAATCCCTAGGATTTAAATAATTTTGTAGAATAGTATTGTAGCTATTTTTTGAACTTGTGGTTGACTTTCTATGTGGTCCTAAACTAACCGCTGAACTATTTAAGAGTCTGTTGAGGTAGAGATTAGGTATGTTCACATTTCAATAAGAAAGTTTACTATAGCATGAACTCCTTTTCCCAAGCATCCCCAGTTTGGGGGACTTCATAACTGGAAACGTATATTTCCATGATTTAGTTGAAAGGAATCTCATCTAATTTACATGCTAATATGAGAATATATGTTGTTTATGTAAACGAATCATACAGTTTAGTAGTTTGCAACTTCCATCCAAATTGGTCTTCAATCTCAGCATCTTTTCTAACCTAAAGATTGACTGATTTCACAACACACCCATGACCAGTTGGTTGCTATTTAAAACATAAATTGCTAACAAAATCTATATATTACACACCCACAAATAAAAACCTATTTTATAACAGTGAATAAGAAACATAACATGTCTTTATGTAATATACATCCACATTTTCTTACTTTTTTCTTCTTCCTTAACTGCATTTGATTTTGCTGAGTTATTGCAAGTAACCTGATTTTCCCATATTGTGAAATGATTCCAATCTAAGGAAAGTTATCCTGCAGTAATGCAGATACAAGTAATATACAAATTGTACCTTATTTAGTAAAATCTATTTATAACAAGATCACTTTAAAGCATTCATAAGTTAAAGTTGGTTCTTATCCATTCAGCTGCCCTATGTCTGTTGATTGGTGCATTTAATCCATTTACCTTTGTACCTGTGTTCCTGACCTTCTCTCTGTTTCTTCATCTTCTTAAAGCAGACCCTTTAGCCTCTCTTGCAATGTTGGTTTGGTGGAGATGTCTTCTTTTAGCCTTCTTTTGTCAGGGAAGCTCCTTATTTCACCTTCCATTTTGAATGAAAACCTTGCAGGCCTTTGTTTTTCATTGCTTAAAATATTTTTTGCCATCCCCTTCTGGCTTGTGTTTCTTTTGACAAATCAGCTGATAACCTTATTGGAGCCCCCTTGTATGTTATTAGCTATTTCTCTCTTGCTGCTTTCAGGATTCTCTCCTTGTCTTTGAAATTTGCCATTTTCATTATGATGCGTCTAGGAGTGGGCCTGTTTGGGTTCATCATCCTTGGGACCCTCTGTGCTTCCTGAGTTTGCATGACAATTTCTCTCCTCAAGTTAGGAAAGTTTTCTGTTACTACTTTTTCTGTCCCTTGCTCCTCCTCTTCTCCTTCTGGCATCCCTATGATATGGTTGTTATTATGTTTCATGTTGTCCTGCAGCTCTCTTAAAACCTCTTCATTCTTTTTCAGTCTTTTTTCATTTTGTTGCCTTGCCTGGGAATTTTTTTCTACATTGACCTCCAGCTCGCTGGTCCTATCCTCTGCTTTCTCTAGCCTGCTTTTGATTCCTTCTATTGTTTTCTTCAATTCAGAAATGGTATTCTTCATTTCCTCCTGGCTCTTATTAATGGTTTCTATGTCCTTTTTAATGCAGGTGCAGCTCTCAGTAAGTTCCTTGTAGCTTCCCTGGAGTTGTTTGTAGTTTTCTTTGAACTCGCTGAGCTCATTGAGCTTCTCTATCGTCATTATTTTCAATTTCATGTCTGATAGGGTGCTTGCCTCTATTTCATTTTGCAGTCTTCCTGGGGATTCCTCCTTTCCATTTGCTGAGGGTTTATTTCTTTGTTTCCCCATTTGAGGTGGCTCTTGTTTGTTTCTCCTTCTTAGATAGGTCTGCTTTGACATTCTGTCTTAGTAGTGTGACCTTCTGTGGTGTAGAGGTGCACTTTTTTTTTTTTTTTTTACTTCCTGGACCTGTACTTGGTGACAGCAGCTCGTGTCCCAGTCTGGGCCTAGTCAGCCAGTTGGAGACTACCAGATACCCACTGTCTTTGTCTCCTTTAGCTGTTAATCCAATCAGTCTGTGATCTGAGGTCAGGTTTAGGCCGATGGGTGGGGCAGATTAATTCCTATGTGTGGGGCTGTGGCTTCCCCTCAGGCTCCCTCCCTTTGGAGAAGAGTGGTCTGCTGGCTGTATGGGGGATGGGTCAGCACTGGACTCACGTGCTGCTCCCTTAGCTCTCCCCCTAAAGCCACTGCCCCAACCTTTCCCCAAGCGTCTCTAGTCCACTCTGCCCTTTCTCTGCTAAAGCCCAGGGTAGGTGGTGCCTCTGTATTTTCGTGCATGGTCCTTTTAAGAACTCGGTCTCTCTGTTAAGCCGGCTAAACCTGGTGACTTTTTGCTTTTCATAGCTGGGTGCTGTATACTCTCAGCTGTGTTGCTGTAGCTGGGAAGCCCAGTAGGGGTTTAGATCCCACCCTTCTCAGGTGGAACCCCAGCTGCTGAGATGTTTCTCTGTCCCTTCAGCTGCCACCCGTGGGAGCCCTGCCAGCCTCTCTTGGTTCCGCACTTCCTACAGGTCACGTTGTGATGGATCAGCCTCTTCTGTTCTGTCCCTGGTAATAAGACTTCTTTCCAATTTGTGCTCTGTTGGTTATTCCAGATTTCTCCCCAATTAATTTGTAATTCCAGTTTGTTGTTAGGAGGAGATTGGTGTAGCTCCACTTACTCCTCCACCATCTGGGTTCTCCCTCTAAAGATCTCTTAGCTATACCAAAAGTAGGATCCATAAAAGAAAAAATGATAAATTAGAATGTACCAAATGTAGAAACAGTGTTAAAATAATGAAAATCAGAGCCACACCTGGGAGAAAATATTTGCCTAATGTATAGCTTACACAGGATTTGTGTGCAAAATATATAAAAATCTCTTAAATCTCAATCGTAAGAACATAACCCAATTTTTAAAGAAGCAGCAAAGGGCTTGAATAGATGTTTCACCAGAGAGGACATATTGTGGCAAAGAAACACCTCAACAGCTAGTGAAGGGCATTGACCACGAGGGAGATGCAGGCGAAGCTGCGGCCCATCAGTTAGAGGCTGGGACACAGGGGACTGAGCATGGCAGGTTCTGGCTGGGGTGCCACTCCATGGGTGCTTGGATACATTGCTTCTGGGAATGAAAACTAGTCAGTCCCTCTGGAAAACATTGTGCTAGTTTCTCATAAATGGGATTATCTACTTATCCTAGAATCTCACAGTCCTATTTCCAGGTAGAGAAATAAACAGGTACGTTCACCCAAAGCCTGCAAGTGAACATTCATAGCAGCTTCATTTGTAATAGTTGAAAACTGGGGGTGGGTGGATTGGTAAACAGATTGGGAAACAGTGACTACTCATAAATAAAAAGAAACAGATTACGAATGCATGCAACAACCTGGATAAACTCAAAAGCATCCTACTAAGTTAAAGACATAATTGAAAAGAGTCTGTTTAGAAAGCATCCATGAAACAATAAAGCTACAGGAAAGGAGAACTCATTATGTGCATTGCCGGCAGAAGAATAAGGCAAAGAATTTAGGAGACTTTTTATAAATCAAGCAACCAGAAGACAATGGACTGACGAGTCTAAGATGAATAAAGTAAATATGCCAGGTCAGAATTCTTTATGCCACAAAACTATTTTTCAAACATAAAGGAGAAATAAGGGCTTTCTCAGGCAAAAATGGAGAGGATTCATTGCTCGCAGACCACTTCCTAAAAGATTAAAGGAAAGAGAGAAGGGGTAGAGAGAGGGAGTTGGAATATACTGTTATAAGTTCTTTAAGTGACATGGGACTTCACATAATAGTATGTCAAGCTATATTCTGATAAAAGAATCTGTAAATTGGTGGACAACCACTAAAAGTAAAACTTTTAAAATTGTCATTCAACATAGAATATGAAATAGAACCATAAAAATTAGTGTTAAATATCATAAGGCAGAATTTTTTCTTATACCAGTGAGGGAGGGAGGGAGAGAGAGAGAGAGAAGAGGGAGAATGAAAGAGATGCATGACATGATAAAGAAACATTGATTGGTTGTCTCCTGTAAGTGCCTGGACTGGGGACCAAACAGTAAGTTCAGGTCTTGCTGCCCATCACCAACCTCTAGGCAGAATTCTAGAGGCAAATACTTGGTGATAAAGGAAAGGAGTCCTTATTCAAAAGCAGTCACATAGGCCTATCAAGCTGAGCAGCATGACCTGGGCCGTGACCTGTTTGTTGGGGGCATCAGCTGTCTGTGGAGGGTGGAGTTTGGGGAAAGTGCTCTGGGCTCCATGGGAACAGGAAGAATGAGCTCCCAGGACATCTTAGATGGTGCAGAGTCAAGTAACAATTCCCTAGAACATAGGACAGCTGCTGAAACTAGTGTCCGCCAGGTGACAGAGCTGAGCTAACTTGCCTGCATCTTCGTATTCATATACCTGACACAGGGACTGTTTAGTTGGACTGACCTGAGCCGTATGGCTTGTCATGAGTTGAAGGATTCAAGACATTTTCTAGGCATTTGACACTAAAGCAAATTAAGAACAAATCTGAGGTGGGGGCGGAGGAAGCTGGGTAGAGGCAAAGGTGGAAAAAAATGGGAGCAACTGTAATAGCATAAACAAGGAAATATAATTTAAAAAGAATTAACTTTACTAATCTAGAAAAAAAAATCCAAGCAAAAGAAAACACTGGCAGCAGAGTTTAAGGAATTGGGCCAAGAAGTCAATGTAGCATCCTGAGTGATAATAACCAATTTACAAGAGGCCTCCTTTCTCTGTATGTGGGTGGGAATTGTTCCCACATCCTCAAGGGTCTCTGGGGGTGAAGGTAGGGCCACAGGGGACATACTGGGAAAAGAAGTGGCTCTGAACATTGGGCAAACATTTCATCTGAGCATCAATATGTCCTCAGAAAAAACAGAGTGGAAATATTTATTATGTAGTTGATTCTGTTTTGTATGTATATATTTTAGGTTTGACTCTGTTCTCCCCAAAGATGTGGACTGATGGAGAGGGAACGATTGAAGGAATTGGTTTATAATTGTATGCTCCTCAGTGGTGGAATGGTGACCCTCTCCTATGGCTAAAACTCCTCTGTGCCACCAGTAATTGTCAAGCATATTAAATTTGTTTCATGGCAATTGGTAATAAAAAACCTATATACATATATATATATTTTAAAGATTTTATTTCATTATTTTTAGATAGAGGGGAAGGGAGAGAGGCAGAGAGGGAAAGAGACATCAATGTATGGTTGCGTTTCACCTGCCTCCAGCCACAGACCTGACTGGAGATCTGCTTTGCAACCTGGTTATGTGCCCTGGCTGGGGAATCGAACCTGCGACCTTTGGGTTCGCAGGCTGGTGCCTTATCCACTGTGCTACCAGCCAGGGGACAAAACCTATATTTTTTATAAACTTGCAAATGTTGCTCAAAGGGATGCATGTACAAATGAAGTTCTGCTTCATCCTCATAACACAAAAAGGCATTTTCATGCTCTGAGGGAGGGAACAGCAGCTGCATGGGACTGGAGGCCAACCCCTCCATGTGGCTGTCATGGCTCTGTGGTAGAGACAGGGTCAAAGCTGGAGGGAGACCCTGCTGGGATCAGTGTTGAGGAAGAGTGAGGTTTGTGGAGCAAACAGTCTTCGCTGACTGGTGGGTGGGCTGAAGAGGATAAAGGATAAAAAGAATCACCCTCATTGTCCATGCTTTACTTAGCTAATTGTCATTGATCATTGCCTGGAGGCCAAGCATCTATAAAGAATGCTTGGAACCTGAGACTAATTTGCATCATGGTTACTCGCTGGCTTATTTGAAATGAAAGGTCTTAGAGGTGGAAGTGCTACCTTTCCCTCACCTCATAGATGGCCAAGAATGAGTGGGACCTGGTAATGCAAATCCTGCTCCAAGGCCGTTGACTTCACCCACATCCCCCCAGCCTCCTTGCCTCCTTTGCATAAACCATTTCTTTTCTTTAAAAAATATTTTTTATTGATGAGAGAGAAAGGGAGACCGAGTTATTCCACTTATTGATGCATTCATTGTTGATTTTTGTATGTGTCCTGGCCAAGGACTGAGCCTGAACCTTGGCATGTCAGAATAACACTCTAACTAACCAAGATACCTGTTCGGGGCTGCA
>PVIW01012965.1:0-29579 GCA_004026585.1 Noctilio leporinus | reverse complement strand
TGGGCCCTGGCTGGTAGCACAGTGGTTAAGGAGCCGGCCTGCGAACCCAAAGGTCGCAGGTTCGATTCCCCAGCCAGGGCACATAACCAGGTTGCAAACCAGGTCTCCAGTCAGGTCTGTGGTTGGAGGCAGGTGAAAAGCAACCATACATTGATGTCTCTCTCCCTCTCTGCCTCTCTCCCTTCCCCTCTTTCTAAAAATAATGAAATAAAATCTTTAAAAAAATTTTTTTGGGGAAGTGGAAAACACTGGTGAAAGTGAATCATTTGGAAGTCTAAAGAACAGTTAAGATGCTCTTTCTCCATACAGAGTCCTGATAATCTCAGCAGTTTAAACATTTCAAGAGGAATCATTTGAGCAGAGATTGTACTCTTGTCATTTAATAAGAGAAGAAACCAGTTCCCAAAAGCTCAGCAGGATGCATTTTGTTTCTTTGTATCATTTTCCATTCTGGCAGGGAAACAAAATTACACAAAGGTTCCCAGAGTATGCGGAATATTAATTTTTTACTAATTTAATGGTTGTTCTGCTAGGTCACAGGCATAGCAAGCTTTTCTTTTGCATGTTAAGTGCCACTTTACCAGGTGACATGGTGACATTCTCAAAATCATAGGCTCAGATTAATATTTATTCATCTAGAATTGTGAGGTGAGGTCAATCATCAGTCCCTTCAAAATCTCATTTATTCTCTCTTATTCCTATCCATTTTCTTCTGAGGTTCCCTATTTCTTTTTTTTTTTTAATTTAATTTTATTGTTGTTGTACTACATCCATCTCCTTTTTCTTCCCCTCCGTCCCCTTCTCCACCCACTCACTCCCTACCAAAGTCAATCTCACTTGTTGTCCATGTCCTTGGTTCTTTCATGCTACTTCCTTGACTAAACTGCATCCTTTCTTTGCCTCCTTACCTCCTTCAACCTCCCCCCTCCCCTCTGTCCACTGAATGTCTGTTCAATGTACTCATGTCTCTGGTTCTGTTTTGTTTGATTTTTTCATTATTGTCCTGTAATGGGTGAGATCATATGGTATTTGTCTTTCACTGACTGGCTTATTTCACTAAACATAATACTTTGCAACAACATAATATTGTTGTTGCAAAGGGTAGGAGTTTCTTCTTTTTTTCTGCTGTGTAGTATTCCATTGTGTAAATGTACCAGTTTGTTGATCCAATCATCCACTGATGGGCACTTAGGCTGTTTCCAGCACTTGGCTATCGTAAATAGTGCTGCTATGAACATAGGGGTACATAGGTCCTTATAAATTGGTGTTTCAGGGTTCTTTGGGTATAGTGGAATTGCTGGATCAAAAGGTAGTTCCATTTTTAGTTTTTTAAGGGAACCTCATAATGTTTTCCATAGTGGCTGCACCAGCCTGCATTCCCACCAACAGTTCACCAGGGTTATCTTTTCCCCACATCCTTGCCAACACTTGTTTGCTGTTTTGTTGATGATTGCCATTCTAACAGGTGTGAGGCGGTATATTTTTGTGGTTTTAATTTGCATCTATCTAATGGCTAGTGATGTGGAGCATTCTTTCCTATGCTTCTGGGCCCTTTGTATGTCTCCCTCAGAGAGGTGTCGGTTCAGGTCTGTTACCCATGTTTTAATTGGGCTATCTCCCTGGTGTTGAGTTGCATTAGTTCTTTATGTATTATGGAGATCAAACCCTTGTCTGAGGTATCATTGGCAAATATGTTTTCCCATACAGTTGGTTCCCTTTGAATTTTGCTGGTGTTTTCTTTAGCTGAACAAAAACTTTTCAGTTTAATATAGTCCCATTTGTTGATTTGTTCTTTTATTTCCTTTGCCCTTAGAGAAGTATCAATAAACATATTTCTGCACAGGGTATCTAAAATTTTACTGCCTATATTTTTCTATAGGACCTTTATGGTGGCACTGCTTAGGTTCAAGTTCTCTATCCATCATGAATTTATTCTGGTGTATGGTGTAAGTTGGTGGTCTAATTTCATCTTTTTGCACATTGCTGTCCAGTTCTCCCAACACCATTTGTTCAAGAGACTGCTTTTACTCCATTTTATGTTCCTATGTTCTTTCCCCCTTTGTCAAATATTAGTTGACCATAGAGCCCGGGGTTAATTTTTGGGCTCTCTATTCTGTTCCATTGATCTATATGTCTATTCTTATGCCAGTACCAGACTGTTTTGATTACAGTAGCCTTATAGTATAGTTTGATGTCCGGTATTGTGATTTCTCCTATCTTGTTCTTCTTTCTCAAGATTACTGAAGCTATTGATGGTTTTTTTTTTTTTTTTGGCTCTATATAAATTTTAAAAGCATTTTTTTCTATCTCTGTGAAGTCTGTCATTGGTATTTTAATTGGAATTGCATTGAATCTATAGATTGCTTTGGATAGTATGGACATTTTAATGATGTTAATTCTTTCCCATCCATGAGCATGGTATATACTTCCATTTATTTGTATCTTCCTTGATTTCTTTCTTCAATGTTCTGTAGTTTTCTGAGTACAGGTCTTTTGCCTCCTTGGTTATGTTTATTCTTAAGTACTTTATTTTTCTTGTTACTATGGTAAATGGGATTTGTTTTCTCACTTCTGCCTCTGATGTTTCATTATTGGTATACAAAAATGCTTTTGATTTCTAAACATTGACATTATATCCAGCTTAGTAGGTCAATTTGCTTAGTAGGTCAAATAGGATTTTGGTGAAGTCTATTGGGTTTTGTATGTACGCTATCAAGTCATCTGCAAATAATGACAGTATGACTTTCTCCTTTCCTATTTGGATGCTTTTGATGCCCATTTCTTCTCTTATAGCTATGGCTAGAACTTCTAGAACAATGTTGAACAGAAGTGGAGAAAGTGGACAGCCTTGTCTCATTCCTGACCTTAGGGGGAAAGCTTTTAGTTTTTGCCCATTGAGTATGATGTTGGCTTCATCAAAGAAGAGGTTTCTCTTCTTTGGCCATTATTATGTTGAGGTATGCTCCCATTCTTCCCATCTTGCTGAGTGGTTTTATCATAAATGGTTGTGGTAGTTTATCAAAAGCTTTTTCAGCATCTATTGATAAGATCATATGGTTTTTGTCTTTCAGTTTGTTTATGTGGTGTATTACCTTTGTTGATTTGGGAATGTCGTACCATCCTTGCATCCCTGGGATGAAACCCACTTGATCGTGATGTATGATCTTTTAAATGTATTGCTGGATCTGGTTGGCCAATATTTTGATGAGAATCTTAGCATCTATGTTCATCAGAGATATTGGCCTATAGTTTTCTTTTAGTGGTGTCTTGATCTGGTTTTGGGATTAGAATAATATTGTCCTCATAGAAAGAGTTTGGAAGTCTTACCTCTTCCTGAATATTTTGGTATAGGTTGAGGAGGATAGGAGTTAGTTCTTCTTTAAATGTTTGGTAAAATTCACCTGTGTAGGCATCTGGTCCGGGACTCTTGTGCTTTGGGAGATTTTTGATTACTTCTTCAATTTCACTAGTTGTTATTGGCCTATTCAGGCTTTCTGCTTCTTCTGATTTCAGTTTTGGTAGATTATACATTTCCAGAAATGTGTCCATTTCATCCAGGTTGTCATATTTCTTGTCATATAGCTGTTTATAGTAATTTCTTACAATCTTTTGTATTTCTGAAGTATCAGTTGTGATTTCTCCTCTGTCATTTCTGATTCTGTTTATTTGGGTCCTCTCTCTCTTTTTCTCTTTTTCTTAATGAGTCTAGATAAAGTCTTGTCAATTTTGTTTATTTTTTCAAAGAACCAATCTCTGGACTTGTTGATTCTTTGAATTGTAGTTTGAGTGTCTAAGTTATTTAGGTCTGCTCTGATCTTGATGATTTTCTTCCTTCTACTTGCCCTGGGCTTTGTTTGTTGTTGTTCCTCTAGTTCTTGCAGCTTTATGGTTAGGTTGTTTGTATAAGCTTCTTCTATCCTTTTTAGGTAGGCCTGCATTGCTATAAATTTCTCTCTGAGGACTGCCTTTGCTGTGTCCCATAGGTTTTGGACTGTTGTGTATTCACTGTTATTTGTTTCCAGAAACTTTTTGATTCCATCTTTGATCTCATTGTTAACTCATTCATTACTTAAAATCTTGCTATTCAGTCTCCATGAGTTAGAGTGTTTTTGGTTTTTTCCATTGAGATTGGTTTCTAGTTTCAAGCCATTGTGATCTGAGAAGATACTTTGTATGATTTCAATTTTCCTGTATCTGTGGAGTCTTGTCTTGTGACCTACCATGTGGTCTATCTTAGAGAATGTTCCATGTGCATTTGAAAAGAATGTGTGTTTTGCTTCTTTGGGGTAAAAGTTTCTGTATATATCAGTTAGTTCCATTTACTCTAGAGTGGTGTTCAATGTCACAGCATCCCTAGTGATTTTTTGTTTGGAAGATCTGTCCATTGTTAATAGTGGGGTATTAAAATCCCCTACTATTAGTGTGTTGCTGTCTATATCCTTCTTGAAGTCCTCCAAGATTTTCCTGATATGTTTCAGAGCTCCTACATTGGGTGCATATATGTTGACCAGAGTTATTTTTTCTTGATGGATTGTTCCCTTAAGTATTATGAAATGTCCTTTTTTATCTCTTTTTATGGCCTTCATCATGAAATCTATTTTGTCTGAAATAAGTATTGCTATTCCAGCCTTTTTTTCATGTTCTCTTGCTTGATATATGTTTTTCCATTCCTTCACTTTCAATCTGGGTCGATCTTTTGTTCTCAGGTGAGTCTCTTGAAGACAGCATATACGTGGGTCATGTTTTCTTTTCCATTTGGCTACCCTATGTCTTTTAATTGGTGCATTTAACATTTAATCCATTTACATTTAAGGTTATTATTGATGGATACTTATTTATTGCCATTTTCCACTTTGAACCTGTGTTCCTGTTTGGCTCTGTTTCTTCATTTTTTCTTTTTTTTAAAGCAGACCCTTTAGCATTTCTTGCAATGATGGTTTGTTAGAGATGTATTCTTTTAGTCTTTTGTCTGGGAAACTCCTTATTTCTCCTTTTATTTTAAATGATAGTCTTGCTGGGTATAGTATTCTTGGTTGCAGGCCTTTGTTTCCCATTACTTGGAATATTTTTTGCCATTCCCTTCTGGCTTGAATTGTTTCTGTTGAATAATCATTTGATAGCCTTATTGGAGCCCTGTTATATGTTATTTGCTGTTTCATTCTTGATGCTTTTAGGATTCTGTCTTTGTCTTTGAAATTTTCCATTTTAATTATAATGTGTCTTGGAGTGGGTGTGTTTGTGTTGATCTTCATTGGGACCCTCTGTGCTTCCTGAAATTGAGTAATATTTTCACTCATCATGTGAGGGAAGTTTTCTATCATTATTTTTTTGAACAGG
The DNA here is from genome assembly GCA_004026585.1 of Noctilio leporinus. Classification (NCBI taxonomy): domain Eukaryota; kingdom Metazoa; phylum Chordata; class Mammalia; order Chiroptera; family Noctilionidae; genus Noctilio; species Noctilio leporinus. Next base: position 24,242 of record PVIW01012965.1, on the reverse strand, counting down.
GTTTCCATTCCTTGTTTCTCTTATTTTTCTGGTATTCCTATGATATTGCATTTCCTGTTGTCCTGAAGCTCTCTTAAAACCTCTTCATTCTTGTTCAGCATTTTTTCATTCTTTTGTATTATCTTGGTGTGTTTGTCTATGTTGTCCTCCAACTCACTGATCTAGTCCTCTGCTTCCTCTAGCTTACTGTTGGTTCCTTCTAATGTATTCTTCAATTCAGAAATTGTATTCTTCATTTCCTTCTGACTCTTATTGATAGTTTCTCAGTCCTTTTTGATACTAGTGTAGCTCTCAGTAAGTTCCTTGTAACTTCCCTGGAGTTGTTTATAGTTTTCTTTGAGCTGGCTGAGCTCATTGAGCTCTATCATCATTCTTTTGAATTTCATATCTGATACTTTATTTGATCCTGTTTCATTTGGTGATCTTTCTGGTGATTCTTCCTTTCCTTTTCGTGATGGATTGTCCCCCCTCCCCCACCCCCATTTTGGGTATCTGTTGTTCCTTTTTTTTTTCCCCTTGGGTTAACTTGCTTCACTTCCCTGCCTTTGTGGAGCACGCTTTCTATGTTAGGAGATTTGTGGAGTTCAGTGTTGCAGTCTCCTAGATTTTCTCCACTTGTTGCTCTTGGGGTGGACTTTATGTCGTTAACTTGGGCTGTCTGGTTGTATTTTGGATTGGTCATGTATATTGCTCCTTTCCTTCCAGTTGACTGACTGCGAGACACTCCTTCTATCCTTTCTTATACACTGTTTTTGAGCTGCTCCTAAAACAGAACCTCTAGTCCAGGCAAAATAACCAGACCTTCAGAGATATCCTTCTCCTTTAATCCCCCTTTAACTGCCTATGAATGTAACTATATACTCATACCCTCCAAGATAACCTGGCTTTTAATGACACCCTCAGCTGCAACTGAGCCAATCTTAATAGGGATGTAGATATAGTAAGACTGTTGTACGTGGGGGAAAATGATTAAGTTGATTAAAGTATAGATAATTTTGAAGGGTGCTGAGGAGTAGCAAAGATAGCAGGGATATGAGAGACAAAATCAACTTATCTATACTATAGAAATGAGGAGAGGGAGAATCAGAAAGCCTCAAGTATGAGTGAACAGTATAAGCCTATACATCTAGTTGCTCCATCTACCTCCCTATCCACCCTCAATGAGCACTGATTGCTCAAGTTGGAGCCAGGACCCGTGTGTTTTTAGCAGAAAAAAATCATGTGTAGTTCCTAGTAGCACACTCACAAAAAAAAAAAAAAAAAAAAAAGGAAAGTTTTAAGAGGCTGGGGAGGGGAGAAATACTTAGATTAAGGACTGGGAATGAGTTGTGGCAGGAGAGTGAATAGACTTTAAAACAAGGGTAGGAGGTGGATCTTGGGTAGTTAGATGGATTGATATAAGAGAGGAGTATAAATATGGAAATTGGGATACATTATGATATAAACAGTATTTTCTTAAAATGCACCAATTTTGAGGGTTGGAAGTAACTTTTGAAAAGGATATGTTAGGGATTGTTAGTCCATGTAGCTCTTGGTTTAACTCAGGTGCTTGAGATTAGCAGCAATCCATTTCCTGGATCTGCCTCTTTTTCTTGATCAAGTCTCTGCAGTCTACAGTCAGGCTGTGTGGTCTTGGAGTGGCAGGGCCTATGGCTATCACAGTCAGAGCTGATTCTGAGTGCCACACCCTCGGTAGGCTGAGCCTCCAGTAGCCTAGCTGGGTTTCTGCACTGCCAGTGTTTTGGGGGCCCTCCCTTCTCTGGCTGGTTCTGTGTGAAGAACTGCAGGGTGCTTATGTGATATTATGTGGCTACTCCTCCCCCTCCTTGAGGAACTTCCAGCTCCTCGAGGAAGTTTTCGCCTGAGATGGGTGCCTGGCTCCAAGAAGGGATGGCTTGAAACTTCTTTTGCTCCAGTGATGGCTAGGCTCTTAGCTTCTAGCTCTTAGAGGAGGTTTTTGCAACCCCTGTCTGCAGAGTGACTGGCTCCCCAGGGGCCTGAAGTGTTGCTTGCAGGCAATGGCTAGCCCTTCCTGTCCAGCTTTTTGAGGTTTTCAACACTGCCTCTGTGATGTGAGCCTGGCTCCCCGTGGGCCCCACAGCCTTGTTTGTGGTCAATGACTAGCCCTCCCAGTCCTGCTCTTTAGCTGCATTCAATGGGCCCCTGGTTCTGTGGGGAACCTTGCAGTGACAGCACCTGCAATGGCTAGCTCTTTCCCTCCAGCTCTTTAAGAAGGTTTATGCCTCTTGCTATGGGTACCTGGCTCTATAGGGGAGCATGAGCTGTGTGCTGATGATGGCTACCTGCCCTGCTTCCAAGCTCCTCTAGGAGGTTTTTGCTGCCTGCAATGGGTGTGTCAGTTGCACCAGCAGCAAGTTCCCAGGCGCGCAGTTTCGAGCTGTGTTTTCTGTGGGAGTCCGTGTGATGATGAGGGTGTGAAGGGTTTGGCCTCCCTTCTCACTGGGGCTCTGGGCTGCCCTCCCCCCAGGTGACACATTGGCATAATTTTTGGCCCTCATGCTGCCCTGGCCAGTGCACTTCCCCATTCCCTAGCTTCTGCTGCCTGCAGGTCTCTCCTCCTCCACCTCTGGGCCCTGGAGGCACTTCCTCTCTCTCAGCCTCCAGAGTGTGGTTCTCACACAGTCCCTCCCCAGCAGGAGTTTAATTCCTCAATCTTCCCAAGTTTGTGCTCCCTGTCCACACTTCACTGCTCAGCTTTCTAATCACAGGGGAGCTTGAAGCTGTTTTCAGTGACAGCTGCCCCTCCGGGCAGAGCTGCCACTGCCCAGAGTAGACCTTGGCCTGCAGGCCAGCCAGATTGGAACTCTCACCTGCTCTCCTATAGGTCTCTGCAACCTCTGGGCTGTGCAGCCCTGAGTCCAGATGCCTACCGCTCCAATTTGCAGGGACTTGCAGATGTCTTGTGCTCCCTATCCTATCCTCCAGCTGTTCTGGCACTTGAGAACTCTGTCAGCACTGCCCTCTACTCTGTTGCCATCTTTTCCAAACCCCCTACTTCTTATTACTACTACTCATCTAAGTCAACTGCATGATATGTGTGGGTCATGTTGAATATCCTTTTCTCTTATATCCTACCTCTACATTATTGCTCCATCAAGCAACATCTCTTTACATGGTGTTTCTTAATTGCTTCCTTCCTTTATCTTTTATTGCCTCTGCCTTAAAGAAGAGTGCTGTGATTTTTTAAATCCTTCCTATTGCTACCAGGACAAGCTAATTCCTGTACCTTAATGAATTATTCTAAAGATCAGTGCTAATTGAATCACTCTATAGCTCCAAAACTTTCAATGGTGTGATACAGAAAAATGAGTGGAGAAAATAGAAGAGAAAGAAAAAAAAGGAAGAAGTTGCCAGGGGAACAAAATAAGAAATCTGATATATACAGTATTAGAATTAAACATATAGTCCTGATGGCAAGTCAAATCAATGGGAAACTATATTTCATGCAATAGTTTTAAATAATTACTTTAAGATATTTTGTTGGATTATTACCTTCCAACACACACCTAAATAACTTTCAGATTAATTAAAATATTAAAGTAAAACTCCTAAAAACACTTGAAAAACATGAAAACAATTAGTTCATGGCAAAATGAGAAAGAACTTTCTAAATAAAATAATGTAAAAAGAAGGAAGAATAATGTAAAAAATTAATAACATAACTGTTAAAATCCAATGAAAACCCTTTCTCAAACTTGAAAAAAAAATGGCCATCTATATAAAAAATATTTCCAAGATATAGAACATACGAAGTGTAACTATATTTAATGATCAAGGTCTCAAAGAAAATAGGTGATACTTCTGGCGAAGATGGAGGGGTAGATGGACATGCTTCACCTCTTCACACAATCATAAGAAGGATTACAACTAATCTCAAGACAAAAAAATCAACCAGAACTTCCAGAAAATTGAACTATATGAAAATCTGACAACCAAAGATTTTAAGAAGGAATATTCATCCAGATAGAAGAAGTGAAACTAGGGAGCTGGAGTAGAGAGAACAAGGATGTGGTGTGGCAGAGACAAGGCAGTGGCTGTGGCTGGTGGAATGAGCAGTCCCACATTCATGAGTGGTGGATAAAAGCCAGGAGGGACACCTGGGGAGCTATCCTAACTCCAGGCTAACCCATTTAACTCACAGTTGCAGTGCTGGGGAAAAAGAGCCTTAAAGCTTCTAACTGTGAAAACCAATGTGGGTTAGGATGGTGGAAGAAACTGTCCATCTCTCATGAGTGTCTGGTAACAGGGCCCCAACAGTCCTAGAAGGTATGCACACCAACCTACTCTGGAAATCATCATCAGGGCAATAGCTAGTGAGGAGCCATTTGTATATAGGAAATGGGTGACTGGGAAAGGGGTGAGTGCTGAGCAAGTGGCATTGTTCCCTCTATGATCCCTCTCCCACATACAGCACCACTAAGCAATGAAATGGGTTGCCATGCACTGACAAATACCTAAGGCTCCACTGTTCATAACATAGCAGGTGCAGCAGCTCTACCTAATACACAGAGGCAACACAAAGAGGCTGCCAAATAGAGGAGATGAGGAAGTATGGCCCAGGTGAAGGAGCAGATCAAAACACCAGAAAAAGAACTAAGCAAAAAAGAGATTGCTAACCTATCAGATGTAAAGTTCAAAACACTGGTGATAAGGATGCTCAGAGAAATGACTGAGTACAGCAATTAAAACACCAATGGCTAAAGATAAAGAGAGAACCTTAAAAGCTGCAAAAGAAAAGAAGAGTTACCCACAAAGGAGTTACCATAAGACTACCAGCTGATTTGTCAAAAGAAACTTTGCAGGCAATAAGGGACTGGCAAGAAGTATTCAAAATGATGAAAAGCAAGGAACTTCAACCAAGATTACTCTATATAGAAAGGTAGATAAAGTGCTCCCCAGATAAGGTAAAGCTAAGGAGTTCATCATCACCAAGCCATTATTACATGAAATGTTAAAGGGGCTTATTTAAAAAAAAGAAGATAAAAACTATGAACATTAAAATGATAACAAACTCAACTACCAACAGCTTAATATCAAAACCAAAACCAAAAACAAAGTAAGTAAACATCTAGAACAGCAACAGAATCAGATATGGGGATCATTTGGAAGGTTATTAGCTGGGAGGGGAAAGGGGAAAATGGAGAAAAGGTACAGGGATTAAGAAGCACAATTGGAGCATGGATGACTCATGGACCTGGACAACATGTGGGATTGACTGTGGAAGAGGATGGGGAGGATGGGGCAGGGAAGAGCAGTGGGGGAGGTGGGATAAATGTAATACCACAATAGTAACATTTAAAAAAATAAAAAAATAAAAAATGAAGCATAATTGGCCAGTACAAAATAGATAGGGAGTTGTTAAGAATAGTAAGAAAATGGAAGAAGCCAAAGAATGTATGTGCATGACCCCTGGACATGAACTAAGTGGGTGATTGCTGGAGAAAAGGGAAGTACTAGATGGAGGAGGGCAAAGTAGTAAAATTGGGACAACTGTCATAGCATAATCAATAAGATATACTTTAAAAATGTCAATGTTTCTTATAAATCAGCAGGAAAAACCACAGTCCAAGAGAAAGAGTTTGCAGAGGTTATGCAGAGGGAATCCATGAATATAAATGACTATATCATGATAAGAAAGACATCAGAGCTATTATGCTTATATCCTTGGTATGTTCTTCCATTGTTTTAATTAATAAAATCCCTTCTCATTTCAGGATTGTTCAGTGATATTTTTTTCTAGTTTATATTTTCAATTTGCAGTTAATGTTTTAATTCACCAATTTATTTGGATGTGTGCTTCGAGACCTAAGGGTCAATTCAATTATAATTTTTCCCCATCTTCCTAGATTATAAAACTCCTTGAGGGCAGGAACCATGTGCTATTTATTTCTGTGGACCCTGCAGCAAGGAGCGACCATACAATAGTCAGCACAGAAGGGGTGAACAGAGAGGGTTAGAGAATTTTTTAGAGAAGAAGCATCTTTTGAGTTTAATCTTAAAAGTCTAAAATATTGTCATACTGTTTTTATCCCCATTTTCTGTGTCTCTTTTGGGTTCAACATGACTTAAAGGCAAGGCAACAGGATGTAAGAGAAAAGGCTATTAAAGAAAGAAAGACAAAAGAGGATTGGAATACTAATACTAATCATCATTTATGTCACTCAGCCTCAATTCCTCATCTATAAAATCGATTACTACTTGCATGGTTATTGGCTATTAGAAAGCTAAGAACCTACATTTATAAAGTGATAATTCTGATAATATTAAACTGAATGGAAGTGATGTTTGGGTAAGAAGGTTCAGGGTAGATAAATAGTGGTAAGAAAACAGAACAAATTAAAATGTGAAGAACAAATAATTCTAAAAGATTTTGATGTGTTAAGAGTCATATGGTAGAAATGGCATGGATTTGGGGATCAGACAAACATGAGTTTGAGTCTCAGCTCTGACATAAACTGTGCAGCCTGGGATGAATTACTTACCCTCATTGAGACTTGGTTTCTTTACCCATCAAACTGGGATTAATAACGTTCCCATAGCAGAATGTTGTGAAGACCAATGAGATAAGTAAATGAGAGCATATGACACATAGTTGACATTTGGTAAATGCTCCCCACCCCCCTTTTCTTTCTTCTCAAAGCCTGATTTAATCACAACAGCTAATTTGGTTCATCATAATACTTCTGTGTATTTATATGTTTAAGAGACGAGAATATGATTTCTTAGGTACCCTACCAATGACCAGTGGTTGACTTAGGCCTCAGGGAAAATAGATCCTATTTTTAAAAATGCACTCAGACTTGATTTCCCTGTTTACAAAAAGATTTTTGGATCATGTATGTCTCATGATACATAGTCTAAATCTCTATGCATACTCAGCGAATCATCTTGGTTTGTCTTATAGGCCCAGAGCCATCATTTATCTCTTGTGAAGACTGAGAACATTGTGTACCAATTCCTTTGTTCTAGGGGGCCATAATTCGTTGTTATCACAACCTGCTTTTCAAATTTTTTGAGCTGTAAAACATGGTGCTATATTTTCCTGGGATGTTTCCCTTTCCACTGAGAGTATTTAAGTTGAATTTTTTTTTTTTTTTTAACAGTATGGGAAGAAAGATACTGGTAATAAAAAAGCATTTGATATTTTAAATTAATGGTACATTTATAGCAATATGTAGGGATATTATTGGTGATTAAATATAGTATTATAGAAAAATATAGTAAAAAATGCTAATCACTATAATGCAGCAGTCTCCTAGTTCTTTTTTGTTTTTTAATAAAAGAATGAATATATTTTAGAAGGAGTAAAGTATGTCTGCCATACTTTGCATCAGTTTATTTCATAAGAGGATATAGCACACTACTTATATTGCTATTTTTGTTTTCAAAATTGTAAGTTGAGGAATATGATTCTATCCACTCTTATATTCTCTTTAGATATAGCCTTGAATAAAAAGAGGCAACACCTCTTTTCTCCAATAATAAAAACCTCCACACACCATTTTCCCTTCTTCTTTTAGGCTATGGAAATGTGGATTTGTTGTTTTCTTTTCCTGTACCCTGGGTCATAACTGTCCTTCTAAAATCAATAATTTAGTAATTAGCCAACATGGCTTAACTTCAGGCTTGCTTCTGTTAGGGAAGAGTTTAATGTTTGATTTGAGTCTATTAGGCCTGTTTATGCACTGTGTAGACATTATGTTGTTTAGTTACTTAAGTTTTAGGTTAGGTGATATAGGTTTGATTGCCTGCATTTCAGAGCTGAGAGTTTCCATAAATTATCCCACATTTTTATCTAGTGAGTGATTTGAAATTATAAACTCGATCTGAAGAGCTATAAATATGTTCTTCACAATTCAGTAGGCTCCTGGACTGTTACACTGATCTGTAGGAGTTTTTTACATGGACTTTTTATGGTTCAAAGATTTTGTAGGCCTTGGCTGGTGGCACAATGGATAAGGCGCCAGCCTGTGAACCCAAAGGTCGCAGGTTCAATTCCCAGCTAGGGCATATAACCAGGTTGCAAGCCAGGTCTCCAGCCAGGTCTATAGCTGGAGGTAGGTGAAAGGCAACCATAGATTGATGTCTCTCTCCCTCTCTGTCTCTCTCTCTTCCCCTTTCTATAAAAAATAAAAACAAAAAATAATCTTCAAAAAAGATTTTGTAAAGATGATTCATTCCTTTTTTATACCCAAAAATAGAAAATACAAGTGGGAAATCAGGCTTTTGATGAAGAGATGAAGAATCTGGCTTTCTACATGTTCTTTTTCAGGTGTCTGTTGTACATCTAGGTGGAATTGGGTATATAGGACCAGAACTGGAGAGAAAGGCTGGATGCATCAGTGACTTGCACACAATAGATGAAAGACACTTGTGATCTTGATTCATTTTTGACCTGTTTTCTCCATTCTTGCAGCAGTTTGTGCAATTGTGAAAGTAAGGGTGGACTGATTTAACATATGGGAGGTTCTACTTCAAATGAGACAGACGGAGCCAAGTCTGAGAGGCTATGCCATTTGGAAACGTGGGTAGGGGTCAATCAGAATACTTAACATTCTAAGACAGATATTCTCAAATTCTGGTGTGTATCAGAGCTTGGAGAGCTATTAAAAAGTCAGAGACACAGTAGTGTAAGACCTGGGCCTACGTGGTTTTTAAATTTTTTTTTTTTTTTTTTTTTTTTTACGAAGTTATCAAAAAGATTCTGATGTACTCTGAAGTTTGAGAAGCACTAATCCAAACCATATTTTGAAATTTCTATCTCATCATCAATGACAAAAAAAGCAATCCCATGTTCTTTATTATAATTTAGAAGAATCTGTGCCAATCTGAAATTTGAGTTCAAAATATATTTGTTCACATTTTATGCAATTATCTGAGGCTAACAAACATATTGACATGATGGGTATTTTTGAGATGGTTCTATCTTGCTCCTTCTACAGAAGTTGAGGATGAACATGGCTAGGACACCTGAAGATTCTCCTTCTCAAACCTTACTTTTCCTATGGGAAATGGCTTAAAAGGAAGGAAATTAATCCTGACCCTTCTTAGAAGCAACACTTACCTGGATTTTGGCATTGAGAGGCAGCTGCCAATTTCATCTGTAGGCAGGAAGTACACACCTGTCAGCTAAATGGTTTTTAAAATAGCCTGTACTTGTCCAGATTACAAGGAACACTGTTGTTATGGCATCAGAAAAAGAAGCTGATTTACATGCAAGGAATTCTTATTAAAGGGGATTTGGGGAAGCTGGGCACTTGAGAAAAGCAGGCAACTGTGAAAAGAATATCTCCTTCTTACCTTTGTAAAAGCCAACAATTACCCCCAAATTGGGTTAGGATTAGATAAGGCAATCAGTTGTAATAAAGTCGATATCTGGGAAGGAGGGGAAGTTTGAGTCATTCAGAGATAAACCTCTTATTATAGTTTCTTTTCCTTGATCATCTTTATCCTTCCACCCCACCCCTACCTTTAGACACAGTGGTTGCTCATCGAGTAAGGAAGGGATGACTTCAGGAGTGCTCCTTAACCAGGCTTTTGTGTGCATTGTCCAAGGCTCTGGGCTTTCTCATCAGCAGTTTCTCCTGCCCTGTCATTAGTCCTCTTGGTAAAAGAGCCTCATTCTCATGAACTGACCCATGCTGTGAGCAGGTCACCTCAGATAGAGGCTTACTGCTTTATTCAGAAACATCTGAGATTCCCAGATGTTGAGGCAAGAAGCAAATATGGGACACATGTTCCCTGCTCTGCAGTTCAGTTTTGAACCATTGGAGGAAATGGTGTTCTTATGATGACTGAAAGTGCCCACGCTTTCCCATGGGCATGGTGGATTCTCACCTTTCACATTTGCGATTGCAAAAGTACTCTCTTTGTGAGAGCAACAGTTAACTTTCTCTGAATGTTACTACTGTTTAGGGAGATAAGTATTTCTCCCCCTCCTTTATATTTTCCCTTCACTTATGCTTAAAAACAGGTCATTGGAGCAGGGCTTCTAAGTGTAATCTTGCCCAAGGCTAAGCTTGCCACCTAATGACAGGCGTTGTTCTTCTTTACTGAGGCAGTCTTGCACTCATTATCCCTAAATTAGTTCCTTTTTCTCCTTGGCTTTATTATTCATCCACCTTCTTCTTTTTCATTTGGATTTTTCCAAGTGAACCATGACAAAGTCTGTCTTTGTAAGGTTGTGTGTCTGGGCAAGAGTGCATCTGTGTGAGTGAGCCCCTCCTTTACATTAAGTGTTTATTTAAGCCAAGGCAGTGGAAAACTGACAAAAATCTTTGGCATTGGTTTCCTCATAATGATCTCAGATCAATCCAGGGAGGAAAATCTAGCTGAAAATGGAAAATGCTGAAATTCAGTTGAAGGGTCTACTTGTCACAGATAGATGAAAGGAGTGCAAACTCAGAGAACAAAAGCTGAAACTGGTGTTTCAACTGTTGAGAGTGTTTGTGTAATAATATAATTAATACTATAACATCCTGTTCTGCCAAAAACATTTTACATGCCATCAGGTATGTGATGTTCTGTCCAGGAGAACATAGAACATGAGGTAAAGATAAGAGAATCTGATATGGTTTTCCCTACAATAACCCTGGTAGCCAGTTGAGTCTCAGTTTTGCCATTTAAAATGGGAATTGTGTCAACTTCACAAGTTTGTGGTAAGGATTAAAAGAGAATAATCAAATTGCTTAATATGCTGCCTGTTATTTTACAAAGGACTATAGTAAAAATTTGCCATTCTTCTTGATTACCTTAAATAAATTGAACCACACCTTGGGACAGTTTTGACTTAATAGTTTAACAGTCTGAGCTTGGATATTATATCTCTTTTTAGGATTATTTCCTTCTTTAGTTTAAAAAGAGACCCAGAATTTCTGAAGCACATCAGGCATTTCTGTTACATCCCAGACACTCTGCTTAGCAGTGTAATCTTATCAAACACTTGTACAAACTCTGCAAAGGTTTACTATTATCTTGCAGATGAGAAAATAGGGGCTCAGAGGTTCTGATATAAGTGGAGGAGTGAGTATAAAGCAAGGATTTGTCAAGTCCCAAAGAGTCTGAATACAATTGAAAATTAGGGTATATTTCATCCACCTAAGTTTACCTTAAGAAGTTTATTTCCTCAGATATTATTTAACAAAACCTAATTCAGAAAATTAGTAGAGTCTTTTAGTCTGTACAGAGGAGGGAATATTAGCAACTTTGCTTGACTGCTTGATTCTTTCGGTAAATGTGTGATATATGTATTCAATATATCAAATGTGCTCTTGTTATTATTAAATAGATTCCATTTTCTGCCTCTTTACCAAGGTGACTTTCTCCTGACACTTATCTCACAGATTGCAACTTTTCTATGCCCTCTTCTTTATCCTGGCTTGACATTCCAAAGGTGGTCATCCCTCCTAACCCTTTCCCTAGGCCAGTTCACATCTCTTTTCTTTTAGCTGATGGGAGCCTAGGTGTTCATCTGCCTCCCTGGCACCAATAACCCTGGGTTGTTGGTTGTATTCTAATACTTCTTCGATATGTATCCTCTTTTTCTCTCCTGCAAAGTCATTTCTTCCTTTTCTACTTTTTATTCTTCTTCCAGGAAAGCAGAATTAGCTGGGAGTGTTCAGTCAAGTTGTGTAGGGGGAGACATAAAGGTTCTAGTTCTAGCTGGGTGAACTTGGCAAGTGATTTAACATCTCCCTGCCTCAGTTTCATCACCAGCCAAAAAAGATATTCCAGTTGAACTTTCTGTGATTCCTTCTTGATTAAGGGTCCAAAGGCTGCAGATGAAGTTTTTGTGCCATGGCTTCCTTTAGAGGTATGGTCTTCTTAGTCAGGGGTGGAGTTGGTAACAACATATATAGACAGTGCCATGAATATATAAATAGGTATATACAATAACAATATGCAGACATCTTTTTACTTGTTTCTTCCAATACAGTGACTTGGGCCAGGTCACCCAGCTAATCAGTAGCAGAGCCAGGACCTAAACATGGTCCTTTCAATTCTGAATCCTCAGCAGGGTAAGGTATACTAGCTGGGGCATTAGGAAAGAAAGATCAAAACTTTTTTTTTTTTTTTTTTTTTGGTATATATCTTTATGTGAACTGCATGCTGGTTGGGCAGGGGTGTGAATGAATAGTATAGACTGAGAGTAGAAAATTAGAGGGTAGAAATTGTGATATAAATTGTTTAAAAAAAAGGAGATCCTTGCCCTGGCTGGTGGCACAGTGGATAAGGTGCCGGCCTGCAAACCCAAAGGTCGCTGGTTCGATTCCCCAGCCAGGGCACATAATCAGGTTGCAATCCAGGTCTCCAGCCAGATTTGTGGCTGGAGGCCAGTGAAAGGCAACCATACAATGAAAAAAAAAGGAGATCCTCTTGATAATAATAGTTTCAGGCCTTGTGGTTTCTCTCAAACATCTATAAGATAATAACTGAGTAAGGGAGTGTAATAAGAAATATAACTTCAGTTATAAAACCCTAAACCCAATAGCAAGAAATGCATTACAAACAACAATGGTGACTTCAGGGATTTTCTGTTTTCTGGGTGTTTTTTTCCCTAAGTTAAAAAATATTCTTCATTAAAATCCTTTCTATGGTTTGCTCAAAGACTAGTTTATACAGCCCCTACAGTTAGACAGCTAAATTAAGTCTTGTAACTTTTTTCATGTCAAGATCAACAACTCCTTCTCAGGTTGATCCTGTCCTGCTTTTGTGAGATGGATCAAATTTCAATCTGTCTATTGTGTACTCAGTGGCCTCTTTTGTCCCTGAAAGAGTTCATTCTCATTAAAAGTTCAGTGACATATTCCAGATTCTTTGTGAAAGAATCAAACATTTCTCTGTTTGTTCAGAAGGTGATTTGTTCTTTGGAGGTGTGAAAGGGGAACAGGGAAGTGATGGATGGTTTGATCCATGTCAGAGAAATCTGAAATAATGCACTTGGCTCAACTTCTTCTCATTTAAGATTTAAACCAATATTTATTTTTGAAAGGAAATTCAACCTGTATGTATCTGCCTCAGTAGCCTTGTTGGCTTTTATTGATACAAAACAGGAAGTTCCTTCTTGCCAAGATTACAAAAGGTCTAAAGATCAAGTGAATTTTAATCTTGGCAAATGTAGCTTCCACCCCTGAAAGGTGCCAGGTAATAACAAAAGAAAGATAAACATTATCCTTAAGTGTCTTACAAGATAAGAAAGACAGAGAAGACAGAGCAAATTCTAAGAATTACTGATTGTTTCATTTTGTCCCAATGCCAATATAATTTGTTTGTAGATCCTCACACGCATAGGTGATGGTATTGACTGTACAGTTCGTCAAACAATTCCAGCTTTAGATGTTAGATGCTTAGCATAAAAAGTTACTGTGATAACATCTTTGACTTTGAGATATTTGTGCCATTCAAAACAGAAATAAGTTCAGGTTATTCACCCCAAGGAGGCTCACTATTTTGATCTGTATTTTTTGATATAAAATACATGCTTTTGAGGACAAAAGGCGATATTGCTGCATCATTCAGCAAAAAATGTCTTTACTACCTTATACTACCTTCTAAGGTAGTAGAGCATATTCATTACATTTTCTCATCCACTATAAACATTTAATACTTTGAATTGTTCAGATTTTCTGAATTTAACTAATTCAGCCCAAGATTTGTCCACAGAAAACTGCTCTTTACACTGACAATCTTTCAACAAAATAAGGGATTCCCAAGGCAGGGGGTGGGGATTAGAAACCAAATTCTGCAGAACCAGGGCCAGACTGGTAACTTAGTGCAGAGACACAAAATTTGGTGACTCCCTGGAGGTGATTTGAAGCATTCAGTGGAAGCAGGAGTCCTGGCCTAGATGAATCCAGGAGTCAGGGTGCTTGTATCATAAAACTGGAGCACAGAGTAAATTTAACTTCTGCTTGGAACTCAGCAAGGACCTGAAAGCCCACTTTCTCCAGCTTAACTCCCTCCTCCAAGCAAAAGTCAAATAGTAACAAAATTTTCTTTGGCCACTGAAGGTCCCTTAAGCAGTGTTTCTCCAACTGTTATTCTCTAGGCCAGCAGCATCACCACATTAGCAGAACCTCAGACAGAGGTTGTTAGAAATGCAAATTCCCAGACTTTGCCCAAGAACTACTCAATCATAAACTCTGGGATTGGGGCCCAAAAACCTATGTTTTAATGAGATGCCCAACTGATTCCAATGCGTGCTCAAGGTTGATGATCACCGTTCTCAAGGAGTCCATGCCTTTAGGCTTCTAGTGTAAAACTCTGCAACGTAACCATATTATAGCAGTTTGAAGTATGCATAATACTATGACTTTAAGCACTGATTTTCTGTGGGAAATTGGCTATTGGCTACAGATTTCAAATGAATGTATGGATTATATTTCCCTGGAAGCTTCAACCTCTGACTCCCTGGGCTAGATTCTGGTACCCCAAAATGGTGAGATGCCTGATAATCTCTTTCCTGGATATCCGGAAGCAATAGATCTTGTATTTATGCTACTTTTCTCACTGTACTTTTTTGGACCCCTGATGGAGGTTCTGATTGTCCCTGGGCCAGATGAATAAGGATCCAGATTTCTGAAAGCCCAAAACTCTTGAGATAAAAAGCTCAGCCCCCTCCCTATTACCAGATTATACAGTGTTCTGCTTGGAGTGATTTAAAAAGCTCTCACCTTTAATTTACCTTTCAGTGAAGGGTGTTCCCTTTTGTTTCTATCAAACTGAGGTAATAGCAGATAGCTTTACATCTTGTTTTTGTACATGTTCTGTGAGTTTACATATGTATGCAAAAGTCAGTCAGCTAAAAGGACACAAAACTATTTTTTCTTCTACTATGGCACCAGAAGGCCGTCCTGGCTTTGACCCCTGATGAACACATGTTTTTCAGAGTTTACTCCACATAAAAGAATTATTTAGACTATTTCAACCTTATTTTCAAATTCCTAGATCATGTACCTAGGAAACCAGGGCTTGCCATCTGTGACCCCAGGGGTTCCTTTGTCACTTCTAGCTTAAACTTATGTCCTATTATCTAAGACTCACCTTGGCATCCAGTTCAACCCATATAGGAGATGCATCTCCTCAAAAATGAAACCAAGTGATATTGATTGGAGGTAACCATCTGATAGAGGCAGGTAACCTTTTATAAACATCCTGCTTTTGGAAAAGGAGCCAAATCCTAGCAGTGGCAAACCTGGGCAAATTTGGTTGGAGATGGATACACTCAGAAAGAAAGAGAGGCAGGTCCTTAAAGTCATCCAAATACTTAATTGACCATTTTCTTTCTCTTTCTTTCTTTTTCCTTTTTAAATTTTCACCTTAAGACATTTTTTTTTTCATTGCATTTTTTTGAGAGGGAGAGGGAGAGGGAAAGAAAGAGGGGTGGGGAGGAGAGAAACATTGATTTCAAACTGCAACCCAGGCATGTACCCTGATTGGAAATTGAACTTGCAACATTTTGGTTATGGGATGATTCTCCAACCAGCTGAGCCACACTGTCTAGGGCTAATTGGCCATTTTCTATCATAAGAAATGCTCAAAAAATTGAATGCAAAGTATGTGACAGGCATATATACATTACATAAGGTAGGTAATGTAATCCTTGCATCAATTTGGTGAGATAAGGATTATTATTAGGACTCCTGGTGTGCAAGATGAGTAAACCAACATTTACAGAAATTAAATGAATCACTGTCCAAAAGCAACTGAATCAGAAATTGCATTCCAACTTTGGATCACTTTTTAAAATACATTCTGTGTTATTAATCACTATGCCATTGGTTCCCAAGCTATCAGATCCAATTTTGTAATCCCCTTTTATAACAAATATTTAAAAGGCCACCCTACTATACTGAAACAAAATGTACAGGGTGCATGCAATGAATTGGCAATAACTTTGCATCTCCTTATTCACATGCTTCTTATTAATTTGGAAAAACTATGTTTCTAAGGTTATGATTTAACATCATTATTTCAGATATAAAGTATTAAATTCTGAGAGCAACCATCATGTCAAAGGAATATGATATTAGAACAATCATAATTTCTGAACTGCATGCAGAGCAAACTGCTAAGGAAATTGCAGACTTCAAATACCATATAATCTTACCCATTATAGGAAAATAATGAACAAAACAAACAAACAAGCAAAACAGAACCAGGTACATGAACACAATGAATAGACCCTCAGTGGACAAAAGGGAGAGGGGAGGCAGGAGGGGGGAGGAGGAGACAAAGAAGGGGAGCAGTTCAGTCAAGGAACTAGCATAGAAGAACCATGGACATGGATAACAAGTGGGATTGACTTTGTGGGGGCAGTGAGTGGGTGGGGAAGGGAATAGAGGGGAGAAAATAGAGGGGAGGAAATAGGGGGAGGAATAGAGGGGATGGATGTAATACAACAATAAAATTAAGAAAAAGAAATTACAGACTTCAATAGCATCCTTTTATGTATAGTTTACAACTTGAAGAAGGTATATGATGCTGATGTTGATGTCGCCATACCAATAAGGAAAACACATAAGGTACACAAGGATCACACAAGTCCAGATATTATACACAGAATCCAGGAGATCACCAGTGAAGATCCAGGAAAGTCAATGCTCTCCATAGCAAGAGAACATCAGATATCTGATGCAAAGGGTCACAAGATGATTGCTGAAGATATCAGATACAGATTGCATGTTCTTAGAAGAGGCCAGTTTATGACATAGAAGACAAAGGAAAGATGCTTTGAAAAAGCAAGTAAACTACTAACAAAATTGAAAAATTCTAGAGAAAAAAAGCCCTCTGATTTTCTTCTCCCATGCAAAGAATTTTCAGCAGGATCAAATGAACAAACAGAAGCAACAGATGGCTCTGTAATGAAGTCCCAATTGTCATGAAAATAAAATTTCCTGCTACAGCGATGGTGTTAGGTGTTGTCAGCAATGCAGGGGATATCATGTGGAAACATCCACAGGCTTGAAGGTGACTACTGATGTTTACCTTGATGTTTTGAGAGAAGTATTTGTACCGTGGATGAAGCAAATCACAAATGGACATCATTTTATCTTCCAACAAGATGGTGCACCAGCACATAATGCCAAAAAGATGCCAGAATTTCTCAGTGTCAATGTTCCTGAATTCTGGTCGAAGGAAATCTGGCCTCCTAGTTCACCAAATGCAAATCCTATTGCATCTGGTGTATTATGTATGCAGCGTTTTTGAGAGAGGAGTTAATAAACAGCCTCATTCCAGTAAAGAGGCTGCTATAGCTAAGATGGAACACATTATGATGTCCATGGATAAAGTTCATTAAAGCATGCTCAAGACTCCGAAGTTGAGTCAAGTCCATTATTGCAGCAAATGAAGATTATTTTGAACAATTAAAAAATAATGACAATGTTTATGTATTTACATATAAGAATAAATTTATTTAAAAATATAACAGTTTTGTGGTATGTTGTTTATTTTATTAAAATTTTGCCAATTGATTGCTCACACACTGTATAGTATTTAAGAGTCTTTTAGTTTTTTTTCTATATATTACTTTTAGAATTTTATATTGACTTAATTTTATTGAGTTATAATTATAAAAAGCAAAAAACACAGATCTTAAGTGTATATTTTAATAATTTTAACAAGTTTATAATGAATACATCTAATACCCTATTAAGATACAGAACCTTTCCATCATTCTACTCACTTCATGCCTTTTGATTATTAATCTCCTTCTTTCTCCATCATCAAAGGCAACCAATGTTCCGATATGCTTTATTGATTAGATTTGCCTGCTCTTGAATATCATAGAGTTTGCTCCTTTATATTGTTGAATAGTATTCCATTATATGAATTTTAAAGTTTTGTATGTAAGTCAGTTACATTATCTATACTATAGTTTGATATATACATGCTTGCGATCATCTATATTCAAAGACATAATGACGTAATCAGGTGCTTGAATCTAATATTAATAAATTTGGATTTTCAAATTTGAATTGAATATTGTCAAAACATTTAAACTTACATACCATTTTGAAAATATTATGCATACTTATGTATATATATATAGATATTCACTTAGAATGGGACAGCTGTGAATGCAAACAGAAACAAGGTTATATTAGGTTCACCAGTATCATGAGTAGTGCTGTTTTTGATCAAGTGATAAAATACTCTTGGAAGAGTTCCAATTCTTTTCCCAATCTTTCCTTAATTTACACAAGACTATTAATTCTGGAAAAGCAGTGAATTGAACTAAACAAAAACTATTTTTGCATCTCTACATAAAACAGTTGAATATAAAGTTCAGATGATTATACATTGGGTTTTTTATCTACAAGGGTATCCAATCATTAAAAAAATGATGTGAGTATAGAACACTTCATTGTGCAAGAATCTCTCCCAGCAAGATATTTTATATGTCTGGCCCTTGTCCATCAGATTTATGTGAGAGTGTGTCCAAACATTGTGACAGCTTGAAACCTTACATATATCTAAATCTCCTCAAGAGGAGGGACACTGGCAGAGTTGAGAGCTCTGCTCTAGATAATACAGCAAACTTTAAGATCCTTCTTCAGTGCTACCTCCTCTGCTAAGCCTTCTTTAACTTTTTTCCAGGCTCATCAACATGCCCTCCTTCTGTCCTCCTAGAATCCCAAGGATACTTTTATCTTAGCAATAATCTTTTTATTTTTGGTAATTGTTAGTATACTTGTCTCTATCTCTCCTAAAATTATATGGTCCTTGATGCTGTAAATCTTTTCATCTCTAACACCCAACAGAGTTCAGGCCCATGTTCCATACTAAGCATGTGTTTGTCGAAAGCATGAATGACTGGATTAATAAAGCAATGAATGCAAATATCAAATGTGCTGAGTCCACATGATCTAAGCAATGAACTGAATTTATATTTTAAAAATTTGATTTATTACACACACACTATTACATTGTGTGATTGGGATTTACTAGGATTAGAACAAACTTACATTGAGAAACAAACAATTCTTTCAATAGGATCTTTTAAAAGAAAACTACTGGCATTAAGAATTAAATAAATAGGTATAGTTTACATAAAGACCTCCTTTCTCTCATTTCCTTTTACTGAAATTAAGATGTGATAAGTGCTGTATCAGTTTTAACCCCAAACTACCTCAATATTGTGCAATTAAAAAAAGAAAAGAAAAAGGGGAGATTCTGTAATGAAATTTATATTTATTTAAATAGACAAACTGTGATTCCTAAGATAGTCCTGTTTCCAATTATGCAGCCTATTATGCACATAAGAGCAGCTCTGTTACCTCTCACCCTTAAACCATATTTGGGCTCTTATCAAATGTCATCTGCAAACAATCTCAATAGCACCTACATTCTTAGCTACTAGGAACATGGACATGGGACCTTCTTACTCATGAAGTGGGCTCCAAAATTGTGATTAGATAGACTTATCTCATTTTCCATCCTTCATAGTTGTTAAGAACACTAGGTAACTTTTCAGATTTCTCAGCTCTAAGGAAACAAACAGGTATAGTGTAAGTATACACCAAGTCTCAGGCTAGCTACAGTGGCTTGGCTTTGCAAATATGAGAGTTGGGTTCCTTGTGTTTATTAACCTGAAGAGGATTAATGGAATTAAGATTTCCAGAAAGACCCAATCTTGGTGTATACAGGGTGTGCGCAATCAATTGGCAAATTTTTTAAAAAAGATTTTATTTATTATTTCCAGAGAGAGAGGAAGGGAGAGAGGAAGAGAGGGAGAGAAACATCACTGTATATTGCCTTTGATCTGACCCCAGCCACGGACCTGGCTGGAGACCTGGCTTGCAATCTGGTTATGTGCCCTGGCTGGGGAATCGAACCAGTGGCCTTGGGGTTCGCAGGCTAGCACCTTATCCACTGTTCAATTGGCAAAATTTTAGTAAAATAAACAACATACACAAAATGGTTATATTTTGAAATAAATTTATTCTTTTGTGTAAATACATAAATATTGTCATTATTTTTTAAATTATTCTAAAAAGTCTCCATTTGCTGCAATAATACACTTGATTCAACTTTGGAATCTTGAGCATGTTTTAATGAACTTTTCTTTATCCATGGACATCATCATGTTTTCAATCTCAGTTTTAACAGCTTCTTTATTGGAATGAGGTTGTTTATTAACTTCTCTCTCACAAATGCTGCATACATAATAGTGTTAATGATTGGCATCTACTGAACTAGGTGGCTAGATTTCCTTTGACTAGAATTCAGGAACATTGACACTGAGAAATTCTTGTACCTTTTTGGCATTATGTGCTGGTGCACCATCTTGTTGGAAGATAAAATGACATCCATTTGCAACTTGCTTTATCCATGGTACAACTACTTCTCTCAAAATGTCAAGGTAAACATCCTGGTTCTTCATTGATGATCTCCTGGATTCTGTGTACAATATCTAGACTTGTGTGATCTTTGTGTACCTTTGTGTACCTGTATTTTCCTTGTTGGTGTTGTGACATCAGGATCAGCATCATACACCTTCTTATTGTAAACTGTATGTAAAGGGATGTTATTAAATTCTGCAATTTCTTTAGCAGTTTGCCCTGCATGAAGTCCAGAAATTATGGTTGTCCTAACATCATATTCTTTAGACATGATGGTCTAAGGAATTCTCAGAATGTAATACTTTATATCTGAAACAATGATGTTAAATTATAACCTTAGAAACATAGTTTTTCAAAACTAATAAATACGTGAAATAAGGAGATGCAAAGTTATTGCCGATTCATTGTGCTCATCCTGTATATTCTAAATATATACATTCAGAAATTATAGACAGATAGATGATAGATGCATAATGAATTTCCCAGAGAAAACTCATTCCTGGTGGGATCTCAGGAGATCTACATGGCTGTTTGGGATACGAAACACCTAATGCCAACCCCACCCCGACTTCCACCCCCACCACCACCCCAGACTTTGTGCCAGAGGTCCCTGGTTTTAGAGTCCACAGGAGTCTGGCCAGTGCCACCTATCTAGCAAACCCAATGCTTTGTCCCAGGTCCCCCAACTCAGGGTGCTGAGGGACCTCACCCCAGAAGCCCAGCCAAGTGCCAAGACCCGCTCTGGCTCAAGGTTGTGCCGATCTCCACAGGCTGAAATGAGAAAGTGAACTGCAGAACCTTGGTATGAAATCTTCGAGAGGCCAAGGGCAGAAACATGAACTCCTTGTGAGCAATCTAGGACTCCACTCCATGTCTGCCAACCTGAACTATTGTTCCTGGGGCCAGTTGTTTACCCTGGCAGCTGTGAAGTATCTAGAATTCATCCCAGGGGATCATAATTGCCTGTCCCTGGAGTCACCCTGAACAGCCCCAGGGGTGGGGGGAGCTGCCCCTTCCCCAATCCCCTCCATCTGAAAGCTTCCCTTTGGAACGTGATGGGGGATGGAGAGCTGGGGCTAAGGCCTGGCCTTGGGGGTGGAGTGTGGGACTTTGCCATGAGGCAAACAAGGTGAAGCTGGAGCCTGCAGGGTATACTCTGTGGCCTCACTCATATCTTTGTTACATAATTACTAGTAAAATTTGTAGAAGAAATAAAAACGATTCTATAAAGTTAGATACCAAGAATTGTAAACATACAGTTACAGGTTGGAAAAAAGAAAACAAAAGATATTAAAAAGGAAGATTATTAAAGATGAGCCAGGATTCTTCCCAGTCACATGACAAAATAAACTAATACAGATTTAGTTCTCCCTTTACATGACACTGCACAGAGTCAAGCTTAAAAGACATAATGATACAAGGAGATCTTATCAGACTGAGGGGCAGAGGAAGGGCCAAGTGAGGGGGAGGGGTCACAGGAAACTAGAGGTGTGGACTTGAAGCCACAATAGCAGTACAGATTTCCCTACCCCTGGGCTGAGATACCACAGGAAGGAGACCCCATGCAGAGTTTGCCAGGCTGACAAGCATGAGGCCCAAGGGAAAAGGCCTCCTACTCCCTTCCAAAACATGGTGGGGGTGAGGCCAGCTGTAGCTCTGTCACTCTAGCCTGGGAAAAAGGATAGGATTGGATAGGATTGGATTCCAGAAAGCAGGGAATTTTGGGCTAGAAGATTTAAATGGAGAGTAGGGAGAAACACATGGTTCTTCTTACCCTCACTGGCCCTACTGATGGAGGGTGCAGAGCGGTGATGGACCAGTGGACACTGGCAACAACATGGCCAGGTAGCAGCCCTCCCCTGCCCCGCCCCCCAACAAAGTGAGAAGATCCCAGCATGGGTGACTAGTGCCCTGCAGTATAGGTGCTGGGCCAGCAAAACAAAGGGCACTGTGCAGCAAGTAGGACTGGGGCATGCGCAGACTCCAGAAAAGAGCTTAAGGGCCAACAGTGATAGGGAAAGAAGCCCAGTGCTTGGAGAGGACTTCATCCTTGGCTTGTAGGACTGGTACTAAGCTAAGGGTAACCTTGGGCTGGTATGGCAGAAGGTGGCAGGGTTATTTTTCTTGGGATGTTCTGGAGGTGAGGGGAGGTGCTCTGAGGCAGAAGCCTGACATTCTTCCAAAGTTGTACAGCTTTTGAATAAACGACCTCTTTCCTTTTTCACCAAACCTCTGTCTCCGAGTTTGCCTATGGGTGGAGGCAGTAGAACTCCATTTCTGTTTGGTAACAATCATGGACAATTCCAAGGAGCCAGAAATAATAATTAAAAAACTCAAAGCCATTGCTCCCACAGTGAGAGTTTGTACAGTGACAGATAAATGAGACCCATCACTGCATAAATGATAAAGACCTGGGACTAGGGATTTAATACTAAGTAATGATGTCCTGATGTACAAAATTTGGGGAGTTGAAGGGAAAATCCTAAAATAAAGTTGGATTTTAAAAAGGTTCCTAAAATCCTAATATAAAGTTGGATTTTTAAAAAGTTCCTAAAAATATCTGTTCCGTGGCATAGAGAAGTAAGGGTTTGGAACTGAGGA
This sequence comes from Noctilio leporinus, assembly GCA_004026585.1. Classification (NCBI taxonomy): domain Eukaryota; kingdom Metazoa; phylum Chordata; class Mammalia; order Chiroptera; family Noctilionidae; genus Noctilio; species Noctilio leporinus. Next base: position 1,275 of record PVIW01012965.1, on the reverse strand, counting down.
TAAAGAGAAAATAAGCACATACAAGAAATTTTCTATTTCCCCAATGATTATTCACAAATGGGGCCAAGATTTGCACCATTTGCCTTGTATGGCAGTTTCAAGCCAAGAAATCATGCTTTCCTGGGCTAAACTTTTAGGTTTCATTGTAGAATTAAATACAAAAATGGAGTTGTTTCCACAATTTAAATATATACGACTTAGACATTCAGTAAAAACAAACAAAAAATCAGTCTTTCAAAGAACTTAAAAAATGTAATAATTTTAAAAGGTTTGGAAATAAAATTCAAGAGAGAAAGAGAGGATAGAAATTACAAAGAGGTAATAACATCTTTATCTCTGTGTATAACTATACCTATCTATATCTATTTCTGCTTATCTAAACTGCCAGATTGTTTTTTATGTTTTTTCTTTTATAAAAGTAATTTATATATATATATATTTTAAATTTTATTGTTGTTGTATTACATACATCCCCTTTTTTCTCCCCTCTGTCCCCCTCACCACCCACCCATTCCTCCCAAAGTCAATCCCACCTGTTGTCCATGTCCATGGTTCCTTTATTTAATTTAATTTTAATTTTATTGTTGTTGTATTACATCCATCTCATTTTTGCTCCCCTTTGTCCCCCTCCCCACCCACCCATTCCCCGCAAAGTCAATCCCACCTGTTGTTCATGTCCATGGTTCCATTATACTAGGTTCTTGTCTAAACTGCTCCCCTTCCTTGCCTCTGCCTCCCCCCTCCCCCCAACCCCCTTCCCCCTGACCACTGAAGGCCTATTCACTGTATTCACATTTTTGGTTCTGTTTTACTTGTTGTTAGTTTTGTTCATTATTGTCCTGTAATGGGTGAGATCATATGATATTTGTCCTTCGCTGACTGGCTTATTTCATAAGCATAATACTCTCCAGTTCCATCCATGTTGTTGCAAAGGGTAGGAGTTCTTTCTTTCTGCTGTATAGTATTCCATTGTGTAAATGTACTAAAGTTTTTTGATCCAATCATCCACTGATGGGCACTTAGGCTGTTTCCAGCACTTGGCTATTGTAAATAGTGCTGCTCTGAACATAGGGGTACATAGGTTCTTATGAATTGGTGTTTCAGGATTCTTTGGGTATAGTCCAAGTAGTGGAATTGCTGGATCAAAAGGCAGTTCCATTTTTAGTTTTTTAAGGAAACCCCATACTGTTTTCCACAGTGGCTGCACCAGCCTACATTCCCACCAACAGTGTATGAGGGTTCCCTTTTCCCCACATCCTCGCCAACACTTGTTGT
>PVIW01012964.1:0-29582 GCA_004026585.1 Noctilio leporinus | reverse complement strand
AAAAAAAAAAAAAAAAAAAAAAAAAAAAAAGAATAGTACAAGAAAAGGTAAAGCCAAAGAATTCACATGCATGACGCATGGACATGAACTAAGGGGAGGGATTGCTGGAGTTACGGGGGTGCTGGGTGGAGGACAGCAAATAGGAAAGAATTTGGGACAATTGTAACAGCATAATAAAAATAAAATTTTAAAAGTGGGGGCTGTTTGAAGGCTGGGGTCTGCTTAGGGTCAGAATGAAAACTGTAAAGCCTGGGGTAGTGGGTATATTAAGTATGATTTGGGTTCTGAAGGACTTAGAGGTGACATGCAGGAGGGTTCTTTGGGGGGATTTCAGGGTGGTGCTGAAACAAATGAGTGAGGGGCCAACTTGCCTGTGGGGGGAGGAACCAGCCACTGGAGCTGGTGCGTGGACATGGGTAGGGGGCAAAGGGGGGTGAAAATGAACATTCTGTGGATGGTCAGCAGTCTGGACAGTGGCGAAAGATTGTAGGCTGGAGGACACCATGAGCCCACAAAGTTTGGGGATTTCAGTTTAGAAGAGAGTTGGAAAAGGCGTGGGAGTGGACCCAAGGAAAGGTGGGGAATGTATTGCAAGCATGAGGGGCGAGGACCAGACTGAAGGCCTGAGCTGTCCAATCTCAGTTCAGACTCAGTGGAATCATGTGCAGCTGGTTCCCAAAGCGTGGTCTGAGGGCTACAGCTTCCACACGGCCTGGGAGAGCTGTGAGAGACCAGTCTCAGCCCTGCACCCCAAGGCATGCCTCAGCTGAGTCAACAAGTGATCCATGTCTCAGAGGATTTGTGGTTAAGTGTCTAAGGCTGACTAGGAGCCTGGGAACAGTCAAGGAAGTGGCTGATGGTGGGTGTGCTGGAAAGAGATCAAGAATTGGAGTGGGAACTTGGAGTAAACTTGGATAAACATGGAGTGGGAACTTTTGCTTCTTTGTTGAGTAGTGAAAGCAAACTTTCTGTGACTCTACAACTGAGAGCTATGTGAGAGGTCATGGTACTCGAGCGGTAGGTGACAATGGTCTGGGCCCCCTGTCCTTGTCTAATCCAGGATCTATCACTTTTATCTGTGATGGATGCTGCTCTTCCCATCTGACCTTATGTTGGTGGGTGTGATAGAACCCTGATGATGATGACACGTCCTGGCTACCTGGTCACATTGCAGCTCAGGTTCAGACCCTCTGCCTCTCCTGAGGCCTACAAACTTGTCAGGAGTTGCTGTACTATTGCTGTAGACGACATGGCCTTGCTGCAAACCCTGGGAGCCTGCATGTAATTCTCTTATTACATCCCACCAGAGCCTTCAAATGTATTTTATTCTTCTAATGTAGATTAGACGAAGGTTCAAGTGCATCAAGTTTGTTTTCACTCTGGAGGTTCGTCCAGCATGGCACAGGTTATTGGAACCATAAGAGCCTCAAAGGTATGACAGATCCCTGAATGGTCACAGATATGGATGTTCCTATGGCTCAAGCTGGGTTTAAAATGCTGATCACTTGAGCTGATCCTGTCACTGTCATCCCTGAGTTTATTGTCTTAGAGCATCAACATTAGCAGGCGCGCACTTCCACCCTTCGGAGCACACTCGTCTTGCTAAGGTATTTAAAGAACCTGATGAACTGCTCATCTATAGTGGAACAGACTCTAGTTTTCACCATTAAGGATGGCATTTATTTTAACTTAGCCTGGCTATGTCTTTTTGCAGTGATAACATACCTTTGAAATGTCAGGATAATATCCTTTTATCTGGATCCCTCACTATATCAGAACAGAGACCACTAATCTCCTCATTGTTACTGTCCTTGTGTTAATTGTTATCTGTCAACTATCCTGTACAATGTTCTTTCTTTTTAAATGCATATCTATATGTTTTACTGTTTATCCAATCCCAAAAATTTCCTCCATTTTGCTTTCTCCCACCTTCCTAATCTATCACCTATGGATTTCATGTAACCCCATTATGGCCCCTCTGATTGGAATGATAAAATAAGGTGCAAAACTGCCACTCTCTGGAGCATTTTCTCAATTATTTAAGATACTCCTTCCTGGCATTTCTCATCAAGATGACTCAAATTAACTCTACATGCTTAAACTGTATTTGCTTGGTGTAGTATAGCAGGATTCCAGAAACAAACAAATAAACAAACCCCAAACAAACAAACAAAAAACAAAAAATACTAAGTTCCATCAGGGGACCATGGTGCCCCACCAACTCCTTGCATAGCATCAGGTAATCTTGGGTGAGATTTTCCCAGAATTCTGGACCTTCCTGTTTTAAGGTAAGAGGCTTAAAAGTATTTGAGCTTTTTATTTTGGATCCTCAATGAAAAACTAAAGGTTGAAAGTTGAAAGAACTAAGACTAACAGTAAGAGCTGAAAACTCAGCTCTAGCTGGTGGCACAGTGGATAAGGCACAAGCCTATAAACCCCAAGGTTGCTGGTTCCATTCCCAGCTGGGCACATAACTAGGTAGCAAGCCAGGTCTCCAGCCAGGTCCGTGGCTGGAGGCAGGTGAAAGGCAACCATACATTGATGTCTCTCTCCCTCTCTGCCTCTCTCCCTTACTCTCTCTCTAGAAATAATGAATAAAATCTTTTTCGAAAAAGTTGAAAACTCAGGATAAGAAAAAATTGGTGTTGAGTTTTTGGTTTTTTAGATTTTATTCATTCGTATTCAAAGAGAAGAGAAGAAGAAGAGATGGTTTGAAATATCAATGGATGGTTGCCTTTGGCCTGCAACCCAGGCATGTGCCCTGACGGGAATCGAGCCATGACCCCTTTGTTCAAAATCCAGCATTCAATCCACTGAGCTATACTGGCCAGGGTTGGTGTTTGGTTTTAACTTTGGCTTTCAATTTTAATTGCTTCCTGAGAGTCTGAACAAAACTTGTTGCTGGTTAAATGAGACACTGAACTCATCTGGCTCCAAAGGTAGAAGGAACTTTTCCCCTCTGAAAAAGTGGGAACTCTTCAGTGAGTATTTTTCAGTAACAAAGAATCTCTGTGCAGGTGTCTGAGGAAATCTCTCCAAATACACCTCATAGAGAACTCCAACTCAACTGTAGTTGAATAATTGATTTGTACAAGGATGTGCACATAAATGTTGGTTATCTAGCACGTGGCAGGAAACCTGAGACACTTAAGAGGGTTTGATGTGACTCTAGAGGTGACAACCCCTGGAGCTCCACCATAAGTAACACACATAACCCACCAAACAATATTCTTAGAAATTTACTCGACTCTTCAAATATCCAAACAAAACTAAAGTTAATATAAGAAATCATGCCTCCACGGCCCTGGCTTATGGCACAGTGGATAAGGTGCCGGGCTGTGAACCCAAAGGTTGCTAGTTCGATTCCCAGCCAGGGCACATAACCAGGTTGCTCCAGCTAGGTCTCCAGCCAGATCTGTATCTGGAGGCAGGTTAAAGGCAACCATACACTGATGTCTCTCTCCCTCTCTGCCTCTCTCCCTTCCCCTCTCTCTGAAAAATAATAAATAAAGTCTTAAAAAAAAAAAAAAGAAATTGTGCCTCCAAAGATAAAAACTCTCAGCTTCAGTCCCACATTACTATTCCTGTAGATATACCGTATACAGGAAAACTTTATTTGCAAGTCTTACCAAAATGTGAAAATTTAATGAGGAGTGATATCAGTTTATTATGATCAAAATAGAACTCTTTTGACACCTAATTAATTTTTGCACGCAAAATTAGAAAAAAAGTAAGCCTGATCTAAAATTGAACTGAATAAATGGGAAGTTTATCTTTATTGGAAATTAGAAGCTTTTAGAAGGAGCACAGATAACTTTTTTTCTTTTTCTTTTCTTTTCTTTTTTAATTTTATTGTTGTTGTATTACATCCATCCCCTTTTTGTTCCCCTCTGTCCCCCTCCCCACCCACCCATTCCCCCCAAAGTCAATCCCACCTGTTGTCCATGTCCATGGTTCCTTTATACTAGGTTCTTGTCTAAACTGCTCCCCTTCCTTGCCTACAGATAACTTTTTAAAAAAGAAAGTTAGTAAGAACTTCTAGAGTCTCTGAATTAAAGAAGGCTTCTAAACCTTATAAATGCTATTGATAACCCTATTTCTCCCCCTTCTACATTTCCTTCACTATACCCTTTGCTCTCTGAGCTTCCTTGCCTGGCCTTGCTCTTTTCCTCCCTTCTTTTTGCCCCTCTATCTCCTCCACTACCACTCCCTAGTGAACTGTGAGGAAATTAGAATAGGAACTCAGACCAGAGTAATTGAGGGATTCAGGCAGCTCCCTAAGCCAATCTTGGGCAGAAGAGAGCCAATAATTATATATGTATTCCTAGGACTAGAGTAGAATTTTTTTTTTTTTTTTTTGAATTGAGAATAGAATTATAAAATCTACCTTTAGGTAGACACAGCTCTTACCAGGAATGAGCCTTCCTAGCATTGTGGGACCATTTTATCTAACCAAAAGGTTGATCATCAATGCATTCTTTAGATTGAATTATGATCGAAAGGGGAAAGTTTAAACAAACAAACAAAGAAAAAAGCCACACATGAAATCTGACAAGATCAAGGGATGCCTGCATGGTGGGAATCACACATTCAGAGACCTGAGGTAACCACACAGGATGATCTGAAATGAAAACTTCCCAACTGAAAGGGAGTCTTGGCAGGTCGTCATATCCTAGGCCAGTATCTTCACTGGCTAAGGTCAATCTTTACCTTTACTGAGCCTCTCTGTTGTCTTTTTGCTTCTAAGATAATCTACCTTTGGAATGTCCAGGTGATTTTTTTTCCCCAGACCCCTCACTGCACCACAGCAGGGACCATAAACCCCTAATTATTATTGTTAATAAGTTCATTGTTAACTGCTAACTATCCTGTACCTGATACTATCCTGTATCAAAAAAGTGTTTGTCCATTTGTTTTAGTTTTTATACAATCTCAGAGATTTTTCCTGCTTTCCCACCCCACTAATACATCAATATATGCTTTTTAGTCATCCTGCTTTGATTGTACTCTATAAAATAAGGTGCAAAACTGCCATTCTCTGGAGCATTTTCTCAATCCATTAAGGTTTTTTCCCTGGTATTTGTCATCAAGTTTGGCTTAAATAAGCTCATAAAAATTCTCTACAGGTTTAAGTGTTTATTACATTGACAGCTGAAAGTGTCAAACTTCTCATCAAGACTTGGTTTTTCTGGTGACCTGCCTTCACCCTGCAATTATCTAGAGGCCAATCACCAGTTTCCTCAACAGGACAGAAGGCACTCTTACCACCTTTATCACTCAGAAAATTCTAAGGTTCCTAGCTTCTCAGTTCAAAGACCCAGGAAAGAAGACCAAACATCTTTTCATGATGTCACACGAGAGAACTGAAGCTTCTTAAGGTGGGGTCACTCACCCAGGCCACCCACCCTGCAAGGGGGCTCAGACATACCAGGTATTGTCTGTGGGAACTTGGCATCTCTGCTTCATTTCCTTCTATGTTTCCACCTATATCAGAGGAATTGGAAAGGTTAAATACTATCTCTCCCCAACTCTTAATGATTGAGAATTCAAATGTGAATTAAATTCTACCCCTGAGGTGCACTTGTGTGTAACTTGGAGGCTGGTGGGGAGATGGGGCCATTACTTCTGTTACTGTGTTGACTGATGGGTGGGTTGTGGCAGAAGCAGCTCTGTGTGAAGAAGCAGGAGTTTCCCTCTGGGAGGGGCTGTGACAGTGCCACCTGGAGACCAGACTTTCAGTGGCTACTCCCTCAGTTCCATTTATCTACCTATTCAGTGGTTTTACAAGCACTGATTCTTTGTGTTAAAGATGTTTCTGCACAAGAAGGAGACTGATTTTCATCTCCTGCTCCAACGGGTCCTTTTGGCCCCTCCTTCCCACCGGCTTCTTTCAGGGACTGTGCAATCAATTTGACCAGCTCAGTGACCAAAAGTAACTATACTGGGTGGTCGGATCACTCGGTCCTAACTGGGCAGGTGATGGCTGGTCATCACATCCCAGGCCTATAGCTTCCTTAACAAAAGTCCATTTTTACCTCAAGTGAGTGCTGATCACTGTCCTTATGAACCCTGAAGAATGTACCTTTGACACATCAGAGTGCCTTTTCCATTAGATCATTCAAAGGCACAGTCTAGAACCAGAGAACAAACCCATAGAGCCCCGTATGGGCTACAAATGTCAATCACCCCACCAATGTTAAAAAAATAAAACAAATAAAAAATGTTTTAAAAACTATGTGTTTTTCCATTTTGCCTTTGCCTTTTTTCCAGTTCTGGATGTTTCCCCACTGTGCTTTTTCTTGCCCTCTGATAGATATCATGAAACTTTTAAAAACCTTTCCCTTGGATGGTAATGTACAACCTGAGCTGCAAAACTGCCACTCTTTGCATGTTTGAGATCTTGCTCCCAGGCCTATATCATCAGTGTGGCTCAAAGAAACTCATGAAAGTTCTCCACAGGTTTGGAAGTTTCTTGCTTTGGCAGGCCTAGGAGCACCTGCTCCCCCAGGGGTCCCTGTGCTGCTCCCCATCTTATGTGTGGCACCAACCAAGGACAAGGCAGAGTGACCACAGGGAAGTCTCCCAGGCAGAGGCTGTCCCAACAATCAGGAAGCACAGGGACAGGTTCAACAAACAGACATGGAGGAAGAGGGTCTCCCTGCAATCATCCCCCCAAAACAAGGGAGACCACAGACCCCTGGTCCCTTACCATAGTCCTCTGTTCCCAAGGCAGGCTGGACACCTGGGAACTGCAGGTCCTTCTGAGCTCCTGGCCTTATGTTTCACTTTGGGAAGGTAAAGGCCAGGCTGGTGACAACCTGAGCTAGAAGGGTGGTCTCTGAAGTCAACACCCACTTGACTCCTTCTCATCCCAGAGTCTCTCTGTGACTTTCATGGTAGGAGAAACTCAACCTTCCCAGTGCATTTGAGAACAGGGATGGGTGTGTAGGGGGTGGGGAGGGCGCAGGGGAGACTATGTTTCTGTGTCACAAATAAAGATAATCTTAGGGTTTGGGTGGCCCTGTGGCTCTCTGTGCGGTGTTGACAGACCCAGGACCAAGACAGCAGAGGCCAGGGCTAGGGTGAGCGGGGCATCCACTCAGGACACGTGTCTTCATCAGCCTTGTTATTGCAAGTGAGCTCCACAGGCCAGCAGGAGCGACCTCGCCTGAGAGGGTGTTAGATGCAGAGTCTCCAGCCCACCGCACTCCTGCCAAGTGAGAAAGTGCAGTTTAACAGGATCTGAAGACCCAACCTGCGCACAGGAATCAGGAGGGGCTATTCCACCCCCACATCGCAAGGTCTTATTCTGGTCTAGTGTTTCCAGCTGGGTGTCCAGGTTAGCAGGGCAGCTGCCGAAGCTGCCTTCCTAAGGGGTTGCCTGGGCACCATGGTAATCTTTACAGACTTTCACAGGTGATCCAATGCATGACAGGGGTCAGGGGTGTCGTCCCAGGGACAGGCTGTTCCCAGGTAGCCAAGAACTTCTGCTCTGAAGGAAAAGTCAAATGCGAAAGAGAGAGGCTACTGTGCACCTGACGGAGCTGTGGGGAAGGCCCGGAACCCAGACACCAGAGACTTGGGTTTCTCCAAGTTGTGCACACGCATGTGTGTGTGTGTTTTCAGAGGCCTCAGCAGTTCCCAGGAAACTGAACTATAAAGAACCAATAATGTGGTGATTGCTGGGAGGAGGAGGGGGCATAAGGGGACTAAATAGTAATGGTGAAAAAAAAGATTAAATTAAAATAAATAAACAAAAAGACACAGGAAACTGGAAGGAGACAAAAGTAGTACAAATGAAGAGAGGGGGAGGGAGGGTCCTGGGCACAGACTCTGCCCCTGGCCCACCCACGTGAGCAGGGACGTGATCTCTCCTTAAGGGGAGGCACAGCCTGCAGGGCAGACAGACAGCAGCCTCCACCATTGCAGACAGAGGTGCCTGTGAGCATTTCTGGGCTCCAAGCTCCTCACACAGAAGGAGGGAACAGAGCAGGCAGGGGACACCATGGAGTCCTCCTCAGCCCCTGTCCTCAGAGGGCAAGTTCTGCTGGCCGGTAAGGAGGGACCACCCCGGAGGGTGGATGAGAGAACAAGACAAGAGACTGGCTGGGTCTCCTGAGGGGCAGTGCTCTGCGAGGGACAGGGGGCTCTGGTTGGGACCTGAGGGGAGAGGACCCAGGAGCCGAGTAGGACGGAGAGGAGGCTCTGCAGCAGGAAAATCTCATGATCTGCAAGTGGTGAGGGGCAGAAAAACATTGGTTCATTTATTAATCTCTGAGTATTGAATTTTGAAAACTGATCATCATAATAACAATCTATGTCTGGTGAACACACCAGAAAAATGTTACCAGGTTGCCCTAAACATTATCATTATCACCAACCTCAGAAAAGGGCAAATACACCCCAGGAAGTGCAGGACCTGGGATCACTCACTCACTCAACACAGGTGTTTGCAGCCTGTGGCAGGCACTGGGGGTTCAACAGGATCAGACGTGGAGCTCAGGTTCTTTGTGGAGGAGACAGACAAGGAAGGATCCAGCTGTGACACCAGGTACCCACAAGCGCCATGAAAGGAACAGAGCAGGGCCAGGTCAGGAAGTGAAGCCACAGAGTCTTCAGAGGATGTGGTCTGTGAAGGTGACCCTGAGTATCAACAGGGGTCGGAGGACAGTGAAGGGTGAGCTGGACCAACACCAGGGCAAGGAAGAATATTTGAAACAGAAAAAGTAACAGGTTCAGAGGTGATGAAGTAACGGTGGCCCTGCTGCTGACCTTGACACACACACACATACCAAGAGTGGGAGGTCAAAATGCCTGCTCAGGACCCAGCGCCTCATCTTTCCATCCCCGTACGTTGACCCAAATACTGGTCCATTTCTCTCTTTCTAGTCTCCCTGTTAGCCCTCTGGAGCCCGCCCACCACCGCCCAGCTCACTATTGTGTCGGCCAGTGCTGCCAAAGGAAAGGACGTGCTTCTGCGGATCCGCAATAAGCCCCTCGACGTTGTAGGCTACATGTGGTACAGGGGGGAGGGGGCACATCCCCATCGTAACATCGCGACCATCGCGGTCGTCCCAGGACTGCACGCCACAGGGCCTGCACACAGCGGCCGAGAGAGAATCAATAAGGATGGGTCCTTGCTGCTAAAGAAGGTCACCCAGAAGGACACAGGCATCTACACCATAGTGGCCTACCTTCACGATTCAAAAAGAGAAATAGGATTCGGACGGCTGAATGTGTATGGTGAGTGGCTCCTCTCTGACCTCCAGGTGTCGGGTGGGGTGAACTCTTTCTTTTTTTTTAAAGCTTTTATTATTTCCAGGGAAAGAGGGGAAGGGAGAGAGGCAGAGAGGGAGAGAAACATCAATGTATGGTTGCCGTTCACCTGCCTCCAGCCACACACCTAGCTGGAGACCTGACTTGCAACCTGGTTATGTTGCCCTGGATGGGAATCTAACCAGCAACCTTTGAGTTCTCAGGCCGGCGCCTTCTCCACTGTGCCACCACCCAGGGCCTGGGGTGAACTCTTTACACACGGGACTGATAGCCCTACACTCTGCCTCCACTCCCCCCTGCATCACGCCCCAGGTGGGATTTGGGCATTTAGTGCAGGACCCACACAGTGGAGACAAACTTCCTAAGTTCAGAGTTGCTCCAGGCCTGCAGACATTCACCATAGAGGAAAGGATCAATTCTGATGGAAGTAATTCAGCAAAGGGAGACCAGCCTCAGTGCAGTCCTCTGGGTGCGTCCCCATGATCTTGACCCTGAGAAAGACGCTGCAGAGCTGGGTCAGGGCCTGGCCTAAGGAGCAACCTGGAATCTTCACAAAGAAGCTCAGCTTGGCTTGTTAACCCCTTCACAAACCCCTATCCCAGAGCTTTTGCCTCCAGGGACCTTGGCAGCCTGTGTCAGGTTGAGTCTGGCCTCCTAGGCAGGGCGGACTGGGAGCAAGTTATCCAGGTGCCTGAGTCACAAGCTCCTGAGCTGGTCTCCAGCCAGGGCTCAGCCTGACAGGCCACATTTAGGCAGGAATGGAGTCACGTCTTTCCTCTGACACTGTGGGTAAAGCATAGCAAGGTCCCTGAATAATTTGCCCACTCTTCTGGGGACCTAGGAGAGTCCAGAGGAAGGTCAGCCTCCTCAGGGAGAAACAGGGGAGAAAAGATGCTCCTGGGGGCTCCTCATCCACCAGGATCAGCCCAAGGGATTCTCCCTGAGAGCCGATCAGTAAAAGTTGCCTCTTATTTGAGCAGCTGCCCTATCCCAAGATTTAGGGCTGATGTTGGGATTGGTCTATGGTTATTACACTGGCACACGAGCAGCCAAATATTTATCCTCCTTCCTTGAGGGGAAACGGAGGCACAGGGAAACTGAGTCACTAAAGCAGAGTCACACAGGCCATGAGCAGCTGGTCTGAGTCACAGGGGCTTTGTCTGCAGCCACAGCCCCATCCTCTCCTCTGCCCTGGTGCCTTATCAGCTGCCTGAATCCCTAGAACAACCATTTGTTCACATTCTTATTTTTTTAGGCATCCTCAGCTCAGAGGGGGAGATTCTGGTTTGAGGAGTGAAAGAAAATGAAGAATTAATCTGTTTTTATTCTAAAACCAGATTTGCTGCCGTAACAATCAGAGTCTGTGGGTAGGACACCCAGGCCTACCCCTCAGGTGGCCGACCCACCCTGCCCTGCCCTGCCCTTGAATTCGCTGACTTGTTTGTTTCCTGATGTGGTGGAGCCTCTACCCCCAGATGTAAAGGAAAGGACTTTGATTTCCCACTCCCCACTCTACCCCTGAAACCAGCTCAGGGACCAACATGTCACAGGCAGTTGCTTTTGGTCACTTAAGGAGAAGTACAAGGTGATCGAACAGGTGATTTAAAATCTCTTCAGTGACTAAAGCCTGACTGCTGAGTTTCTGGAATTCTGGCCCCACAGACAGGCTTCCTGTCCCTCCAGGGGTAGAGCCCCATGTGTCAGGCTTTGCTGCCCTCTAGAGAAGTATTGCTTCCTGAAATTGGTCATAGGTCCTGAAATATTTATAAGAATTTTCGCATACAAAAGATTTTTACTTCCTTCCAAATTTCTATGTCATGGCTACCTAACAGATTGCCCACAAGCACCAGAATTCCAGCAGGTGCATGTTCCCCACTTGCTGTAAGTCACTCATTTTGCATTTGCACAAGTCCTCCCCTGCCCTCAGCAGAGGGAGAATAAGTAAAGTGGCCAAGGGCAAAGCACACATTTCTGCTGCCACAGTCAGCTCCTGCCTGTCCCCTTCACTCTTTTCAAGCTCATTTCTGGGACTCTGATCTATCATTTGCTGACTCTCTGGCTCAAGTCACTCACCCACTTGGGAAGACCTGACCTATACCTTTGCCTAGCGGCCTGAAGTCAACTGAGCATTCACTTGCTCCTGGTCCCTATGTGTTATTTCTGCTCCATCCCCCATCTCTAGGATATCCTGGGAAATGGTGCGTCATAGAAACTCACCTTGGCTGGGTGATAGAAGTCTGTGCAGCTGGAAGGAATGGTCCCTGATCTGCTGGGCAGCCAGCTGGTCAGTGACGGACCAGAAGTGCAGGTGGTCTCTTACTCCCAGGCTTATGTCTTTTTACAATCATACCCTGACACTTAACTGACACCTCAGAAAGTCTGTACTTTCTCCCAGACATAAAGCTGGAGGCCAAACAGTCTCTAGGTACTCAGATTCCTATGCATTTGTCATGTGATACACAGACCTGCCTTATTCCTCCTGTAAGATTCAAGTTGGCTGAGAGGTGAGAGATGCCAACTCTGATGGCAGAAGCCTTTGGAGGACTCAAAGGTACCACCAGGTCAATGCTCTCTCTGTGACCTGCACAGTGGGGTTACCCACTCCCAACATCACAAGCAACAATTCCAGCCCAGAGAGTTTTGATTTGAGTTTTCCTAAGGATAGTTGTGATGAGCATTTCTTCCTCTGCTTATTGGTCATTTATATATCTTATTCGGGGACATGTCTACTCAAGTGCTTTGCTGATTTTTAAATAAGATTATTTGTTTTTGCTGTTGAGTCTTAAGAGTTCTTGTACCTTCTGAATATTAACCTCATTCTATATATGATTTGTAAACTATTTTCTCCCATCCCATGTCACTTTTCACTGTTAATAGTCTTTTGATGAACAACAGTTCTTCATTTTGAAAAAATCCAAATTACCTAATTTTCCTGTCTGTTTTCTTAATATCATATTCAAGAAATCATTGTCAAATTCAATGTCATATGCTTTCTCATATGTTTTCTTCTAATAGTTTTATTGCTTTATTGCTTTAGGTCTTCCCTTCGGGACTTAATCCATTGTGACTTAATGTTTATATAGGTAAAGGCAATGGTCCATTTCATTTGTTTGCATGTGGACATTGCTGTTCAACCCCATTTGTTGAAAAGATTTTCTTTTCTCCATTCTCAAAATGATGTGCTGCATCTTTTGATGAACAGGAGTTTTAATATCAGTGTCACACTATTTCAGTTTCACGGGCTGTGTAGTAAGTTTTGAAATTAGTAAGTATGAGACCTCAAATTTCATTCTTCTTTTATAAGCATGTTGCAACCATTTTTGAAATTTTGTATGAATTCTAGAATGGATATTTCTAGTGATTCAAAATCATCATTAGGGTTTTTATTGGTTGTATCAAACATGCAAATAGTTGGGGGTGATCTTTCAATTCATAAACATGGATGCCTTTCCACTTATTTGTTCTTTTCTTTAATTTCTTTCAGAAACATTTTTACAGTTTTAAGTGTATATATCTTTCACCTTATAAAGTTCATTCCTAAGTATTCTGTTCTTTTTGATGCTATTGTAAATAAAAGTCTATTTTTGGATTGTTTATTGTTGTGGCAAAGAAATGAGAAAGATGCTAAATGTTAATTCTGTCTCCTGCAACTTTGCTTTATTTCTTAGTTCTAACAGGCTTCTTTCTGTGTGGATGGGTGGAATCTTTGGGTTTTCAACATATAACATGATGTTGTCTTTTCAAAAAGATCATTTTTCTCTCCCTTTCTAATTTGGACACCTTTTATTTCATCTAATTTTTCTGGCCAAGACTTTCACTGCCATGTTGATTAAGTGGGGAAAGCAGCATCCTGGTCTTATGCTTGATGTTAGCAATGTTTTCCAAGTTTCTCCATGGAGTGTTGTGTTAACTGTGGGATTTCATGAATGGTCTTCACCATTTAGACTAGATTCCTTCTATTACTTCTGTCCCTGTCTTTCCTTAAAACCATAACCACGTATCTCTAGCGGTTTCTTTCACCATGATAGCCAGTCCACAGTCCAAGAATTAAAATCATGTTCAGACTAAGACTTCCTTTACATGAAGTTTCTCCAAGGTCATGAAGACTAGATTGGGACATTTTTTGTCCAATGAATTATTTAACAAGAACTAAATGCCTTTTCATTTTTTTGTAAAATTCCCTTGGTGTCAGAAATAAGAAGGGATAAGCATGCCTTCCCCAACATACACCAAAGTTTACATGAAGTGGAACATGATCATTTTTGAAATCAGAGAAAATTCTAGGAAAAGATCAATAAAAACACCTAAGAAAAAAGTTGCACCTAATGATTAGGTTATGGGACACATGGGCTGGGAAGTGGTTTCCTGTGCTGATAATGCAGAAAGGGCTATGGGAACAGAGCAGGGGTCACCTTGGGGTGATCTGCTGTAAGAGAGTTGGTGCAGCCCTCACCCCTCCCTACAAATTGTTATATGAACAAAGACATCCTTCTCACAGATTAGGACTGCCCTCTGGTGATCTTAACACAGTTTGCTCTAGACTATAAAAGGCTGAGATGCTTAAGGAAGCCACATGGGCCCTGGTCCCAAACCCACTCCTAATCAGTCACATCCTCTGCTTCTCCACAGAGCCTGTGGGAGTGCCCACCCTCCTAGCCAGCAACACCACAGTCACAGAGAATGAAGATGCCGTGGTGCTGACCTGCCTTACAAATGCGGTCTCCACCAAGTGGTTCTTCAAAGGCATGAACCTTCGGCTCACTGAGAGGATGAAGCTGTCCCAGGACAACAGAACCCTTAGCATAGACCCTGTCCGGAGGGAGGATGCTGGGAATTACCAGTGTGAAGTCTCCAACCCCATCAGTTCTCGTGAGAGTGCACCCCTAGGGCTGGATGTGAAACACGAGTGACCCTCCTTCCCCACTTTATGTTATAAAACTTTGAGTAATTTTTTGCACTCATTAAATAGATTTGTTGTGAGGGGGAAAGTACTTAGAAAACTTGCACCGAGTCAATAAATGATCAAAAACATAATCTGACATTGTCATTCTTATTGATTTAAGGTCACATAGCACACCAGATCCCACCTCTGTTTGCACTCATTTGCACAACCTCCACAGTGGAGTTGACACTGAATCCCTCACAGGACAGGCAGTGGTCATGAGATGACTGGTGGGGGACATAGTAAGTTTGCAGAAATACAAGCTCTCCCCCCTCCAAGGGCATTAGTGAAGGGTGTCTGGACAGTTGTGGACAACAGGAATGGATAGAGGGACACCCATGAAAGGAGAAAATCACCAATCTTTTCCTTCCTGTTTGACTTCTTTCAGAAAATTTCTAACGCCTTCCTGAGTATTCTTATTTTCATGGCCATAGACTTATTTGCGTAAACTCAGTAGGACTCTGTCCTCCTTGTTAACAGAATATAATTTGAAACGTGGGTGCTACAACCAAGGCTTTGGCTCCTCGTTCAGACTGATGCCCAAAGAATTGGAAATAACCTCACCCTTTATTGAGCTAAGTTAGACTTGATGGGTGTTTTGGTGTCTCCTGAGAGGAGGACATCACCCACACTGGAGAGACTGCAGGTGAAGTGTGAGGGTGAGGCTTCCTAACCTCAAGAGGCTGTTAAAACTCCCATCTTACATCTCATAGAAAAATCTGCATCAGAGCAAAGTGTGTGGTGAATGTCAGCTCCTCTGCATTTAGGTAACTAATCAGGCCAAAGGGAGTGATATCAGTCATGTTGTAGGATCAAGAATACTGTTCTTTGAAGATGGTGTTTGATCAAAGGGAAGGTAGAGAAAAATATCAATTCTTAATGGGAAGTCCGGAAGCACAGCCCCCTGGGAGATCAGATCCTGGCTCTATTGAGACATTCTCAGCTGTTTTCCACCTGTTTATAAATGGCTGGAGATGTGCACCCCTTTATAAATTGAAGGAAGGAATAGAGATGTAATCTAAGCCATGGCTGGAAGAGATGTAGCTGTGTTTTCCTCTCTTCTGTGCAGAAAGCAGTTTTGCTATGACTCATAGGCCTTAATGTTCCCTCAGAGTCAGGAACCTTTAGACAGGTTCCTCCTGACTACATGCCTCTGTTTCCCACTTTTTTCCTCCTCTTTTTAACAACGTTATTCATTATTTTTAGAGAGAAAGGCAGGAAAGGAGGGAGAAAGGGAGAGAAATGTCAATGTATGATTGTTTCTCACTTTTTAAAGTGCATTTTCTTTAGAAATGTAATTGCAATGAGTAATTACACATTCCTTCTCTGCCTTATTAAAATATACTTGTATCTTTGTTAGTTTTTACCAGTTTTATGACCCAGACAATATCTGTCTCAAAAGCCTGTGCCCGTCCCTTAAATTGTAACCCTCCTGGTGTCTCTGTGTCCCAGCCTCTGTGGGAGGGTAGGAGCCTAACTTGGGTGTGAACCTTTACAAACAAGATGGACAATGACCTCCTGACAGAATTTCTAAGAAGATTTTAGTTTTCTTTTGTATAAACCCAATTAGAAAGCAAATATGCCCATGATCCCTTCTGCTGTTTTTCAGCAGAAAAACCCAGCCTTTTCTTAAAAAAAAAAAAAATTTAGGAGCGTTGAGTCCTGTCTCACTGCATAATTTCAGGGTCTTTAATTGCCTTTCCTGCCTCTAAATGTGTGTGATGCATGTTTCACTTTACTATCACCTCCCAGTAATTAGCTGATCCTATCATCCTCTCACATTGTCATTTCTTATCATATTTTCAGATCTTCCAATTTCTTTTCTATCTGGCTAGAGACCTCCAAGTATAAGTTTTCCACTTTCCTGATTCTCTTCTGATTTGGCTTCCAAACAAGATGTGACCCGACTGCACACATCCTTCTGGGGTCCAGGTGGCTTCAGAGCAGTCTTTGTCCTAAAATATGAAAAGATGTGCAGACCTGAAACCTTGCACCTCTGTAGCAGCCTGATCATTGGCCTCATTCTCATTCCATGTCCATTTCACTGCACCTTCAAGGAACAAGATGATAAAGTTTTAAATAATATTCTGTCCTGAAACTCAACTTCTCTAGGAAATGTGAGGGTCCCTGTTACATCAGCCACCTGCATGCCTGCACCAGATGACCCTGTTTGGTAGCCTCTGTGTCTGAAACATCCTGTCCTGATTCTTTGTTTTCTTTGCTTTGTTCTGTTTTATTTTGTTTTTTACAAAGTCCACATGCTTGTCCCTAAAGGGTCCACAACCAGAACTTGGGAAATGGGAAGCCAATCTCTCCTCTGGTAAATTCTTGTCTGGTGAGGTATGATCTTGATTCTTGCTTTCCCTTTGCTCTCACCTAATAAAGTATTTAGTTATTCACATTTGACTTGGGGTTTTTATTGTCTGTGAATCCAAACCTCCAAATTAAGTCGCCACGATCTCACAGGTACCCCTTAAGAGCACACACAATGTGTTAGTGAGCAGGGCTGACTAGGTGCCTGGAGCCAGGAAAGAGAGTGGCTGATGATGGTGTAGAGGGGAAGGAGAGAGTATGGAGTGAGAGGAGACTTCCTTCTTTGTTGACTAGGCACCGTGAACTTTCTGTGTTTCCATGGTGACAGCTATGTGACAGGTCACAGTGCTGAAAGAGTAGGTGCCAATGGTCTGGGCCACCTGTCCTGGTCTAATCCAGGACGCATGACTTCCACCTGTGATGGATGCTCCTTTCCCCACCTGACCTTATGTGGGTGGGTGTGATAGAGCCCAGTCAAAACAAGGAGCTCTGGCTACCTGGTCACATTGCAGCCCATGTACAGAACCCCCTGTCTCTCCTGAGGATTAGAAGGTGGTCAGGAGCTGTTTTCTTGTTCTGTTGCCAAGGAAGGTGTGGCCTTGCTTCAAACCTTAGGAGTCTGCATGTAATTCTCTTATAAAGCTTCAATAGAGGCTTCACAAAGCACCTTTTATTATTCTAATATCAATTAGACATAAGCTAAGTACAGCCACTTGTTCTTTACTCTGGAGGGCAGATCGAACATGGCCCAGACCATTGGAGCCATGAAAGCCTCATAGACGTGGCAGATCCCTGGGTGGTCACAGATGTGGATGCTCCTACAGCTCATGCTTTACTCAGACTTCCGAACACTGGAGCCAATTCTGTCACTAGGGTCACCATCACCACTGGTGTCATTGTCTTCGACTATCAACATTGACAGTCACCCACCTCCACTGTTTTGAGTGCACGTGTTTATTCAGGCATTGAGAAAACTTGTCATTTTGCTTATCTTTGGCAGACAAGCCTCTATTTCTCACCATTGGAAATGACAGTAACTGTAGGTCTGAAGCTTTTGTTGACCGGAGTTGGACTGTAAAATTGACTAGAAGGATGAACACCTCCGTTTGCCCTGCTGGGGAGGGCCAGCTTCATGAGCTCGCAGTGTGTGTAGTCACTTAGAAGGGCGTGCAATACGTTTAACACTGACTTTGCCATTTTGAAGTTCTTAGTAACTTTTGAAGAAAGAGCCCTGCATTATCACCTGACACTGAAGTCTCCTGGCTTTGCCCCTAGGAGTGACCCCTGCTTGGAAAAATTGGTTTGACACTTTCGGGAAGTGCAATTTGTAGTGTGACCAGCAGAGAGCAGCGTCACTGGAAGTAACCCGGAGGGGCTCTGAAGCCTGTGGAGAATTTTCTTTTCTTTTTCTACTCTATTTTTGTCATTAAAAGTGTCTAATGAGTAGGACCATTCCTCCGCCACCTCTGTAGCTCACAGAAGGATGGTGTCCTATCTCTGATGTACTGCAGACATTCAAATTCAAAGAAATCACAGCCAGTTTGGCTCAAATGTGACAGACACAATATAGTCTACACTAAATATTGATCTTTAGAAAAATACTGAAGGGACAGTGTGTGTGTGTGTGTGTGTGTGTGTGTGTGCGCGTGTGTGTTGGTAATGGTAAAGAAAGCTGATGTGTTCTCTTACTCCAAAAGGAAAAACTTTGAATTCGATAAAAAAATGAAAAACCAGTAAGTAGCCACAAAGCATATTAGTTGGAGATGACTTTTGTTCTATCCGGGGGAGTTGCTGTTTTGAAGACAGGTGTCCTCAGAGTGGCCCAGACAGAGAAGCCAGAATCTTCCTGTGATCACTCTAATCAGAACACACAGAGACATAGGGATTAACATGGCAACGTCCAGTGTTGTTACAAATGCAAGAAAAACACGTTCAACAGGAGGGAGCCAGTGTGAATATCTGACATAGGATAACAGTTTTATGTTCCAATCACAATGAGAGTTAAACTGTCCTTGTGATTGGAAGTGATCGCATCAGTACAATATGCCCTTCTAGGCCCTAAACACTGACTAAAGTCTGTCCCAAAAGTCCAACTTTTTGGCTTTTGGCTCAGATAACATATGATGGGCACTGACATGTTTTCTGGGTTTGTTTTGTTTGGTTTTTGATAGCAGAAGCATAGAATTAAAACATTATAATCCTCAGGTTATGAACCAGTCCATAAATTGTCTGCCTTCCTTTTGTGGCAAAATAGGGCTTGTTTAAATTAGTTTTTATGTATTTGGAAGCAGTCTAAAGATACAGTTTATAGAATAATATCCAAGGGCAGACCTGGAGATTTGTCTCACTAAAGAAGCCACTGTCACTTCCTGGATGAAAAAACTGGGAGATGGACACACTGCATTGCTCTTCAGCCGCAGCCCCTGTGCAGCTTCCATAGCAACAGTCCCGGATCCACGGCCTCCACGACCCTGCGTACCGAGAGAGGCACACACATGTCTCACAAGACCACCTTCTCCTTCCAGAACTCACACTCTGACACTGTGGTCAAAGATCCCAGGAATTGCTATGTTCTGCTTTTCATTTGCTGTGCGTTTTACATGTTTAAAAGCACATAGCACTTACCAAAGGGCAATATCTTTACAATGAATAAGAAGACACAATTATTTAATTTTTATAAGGATAAGCTCATTCCTCTTAAAACACTGAGTGCTGCATTGTCAATCAGACTTGATTATTTTACTATTTGGGAAAACCATATGATTTTATTTTAATAGATTATTTTGTTAATTATAGAGGGCAAAAGAGTCATTTAATAGAAATGAGTCATTATATTTTGTAAAAACATTGTTTATATTAAAGATAAGGCAAATATGTTTACAAACAAGATGGTTATAAACCAATGCCATGAACATCACTTTACAAGATAGTTTATTTAAACAGCCTAAGGAAGTTCATACTATGCAGACATGAATTAACAAAATGTGATCCAGCTAGCACCTGAGTAACCATGAAAGCCAGCATTCAGAAGCTCCTCTGTGTATAATCCTGGCCACAGACTCCTCCCTTGAACCCAGAATAGTGACAATTCCATGCATGGATGGTCATTACCTTTATTTAAATACTTCAGTTTTCCCAACTACACTAAAGCTAAAGATTAAGGTTAGAGTTGTCTTCTCAACTCCCAATAATGCCTATCATATTCTAGGGCTAACTTACCTTGCATCTTTTACTCTTTATTAATTTGTAAGTGTCAAGCTCATCGAAGCAAACAGGGGATTATTATTTCCTTCTTAACTTTATTTTTATTTTATTTTTAAAAGATTTTATTTATTATTTTTAGAGAGAGGGGAAGAGACAGAGGCAGAGAGGGAGATAGACATCAATGTATGGCTGCCTTTCACCTGCCTCCAGCTACAGACCTGTCTGGAGACCTGGTTTGCAACCTGGTTAAGTGCCCTGGTTGGGGAATTGAACCAGCAACCTTTGGGTTCACGGGCCTGCACCTAATCACTGTGCCACCAGCCAGGGTTTAACTTTATTTTTATTGTGGTAAAATACATATAAATAAAACTTGCTATTGTAACCATTTTTAAGTGCACAGTATATTGGCATTAAGTACATTCATAATTTTGTGTTTCTATAAAGACTATTTATTCATTTCTAATGGGATTTTTAAAACATTTCCGTACAATCTGATTGTGCAGGTATTGTTGTTAATTTATAAGCCCTAAATAAACCATAATCATTGCTACTAACTTGCAACACATCACCTAAAAATGATATTGTTTTTATTTTAATTTTTTTCATCAATGTATGGTTGCCTTTTGAGTGCTTTCAGTTGGGGACCTGGCTGGAGACCTTGCTAGCAACCTTGGCATGTGCCCTGACTGGGAATCGAACCGGTGGCCCTTAGGTTCGCAGGCCAGTGCTCAATCCACTGAGCCACTCAAGCTAGGGCTAGACATTGTTTGGAAACATTTCATGCCAACGGGTTGTTTAGAACTGGAGCCCTCTTTCCCATTACAAATACAGACAGGCTCTCACTTAGCAATTAGCCGTTTGGTTTAAGAAAAGCATTGATTCTTTTATTTATTTATTTATTTTACCATGTGGTTATTCTGTTAGGGGTGCCCTCCTCTTTCCTGAGAAATAAAGCCATGATACACATTAGGAATTTCCTTGGCTTTATATTTGTATGTGAAATAATCAAATGCTTGTGAAACACAATGTGTGTGTCTTCTTGCCTCCATCCCAGTTATGACTTCATCCCTAGAGGGTCAGCCTTAGAAAAGAAAGAAGTGTCTGGTGTTCCCATAGGGCAGGGGTGCCCCTGGCCAATGAGCGAACTCCCGCACTATCCTCTGCATCTCCCAGGCCGACTGACAGGTGTGACAGTCAAGGGTGAGGGGTGAGAGAGACGCTCCCATCGCTAGGGGGCAGCACAAACACGTGCAAATAAGCAGCCAACACGGCCTGATCAAGTAAACCGGTTTTGAAAACAACAATGTTTAGAAGAGCTTTTAAATATGAATTTGGAACCTTTTTCAGTTCTTTTAATACTTACCAGACTGAATAATGGCCACTGACGTTGCCCAGAGCCTCATCCCGGAACCTGTGGCTGGCCCTTTACGTGACAAAAGGGATTTGGCAGCTGTGGCGAAGTTAAGGATTCGCGATCAGAAGAATACCTGGATTATTCTGAATGGAATCACAGTGTTTATATGAGGTTGGAAGAGGCCAGAGTGAGAAGAGAGGTGAGGACAAAAGCGGAGAAAAAGCTGCGGGATGCTGCCCACTGTTCCTGGAAGGGTACCCGCTCTGGAGCTGGAGTCAAGGAGACGCGTCTTCCCGCAGCCTCCAGAGGGCGCACGACCTGCAGAAGCCTGGCTTACCCCACAGAGAGTGCTGCCAAGGGAAACCTCAGAAAGCACAGGTTCCTGATTTCACTTTGAGACATAAACGGTTTTTTTCCAAAGCTTCTTTTTACAATAGGCACACATCAGCATCTTTGTTTTTAAGCAATCCAATCTCAGCTGTCAGCTTCCGATAAAATGAATTAAATTAATAAAATAAAGCTCAAAAACTATCAAGAACTGTCAGGGCAGCCTTGCTCAGAGAAATCACACCCACAGACCGCTGTGGAATCGAGCCATGAGTTTATTGGGAGATGGAAAACAGGAAACAGGAAAAATGGGGAGTGGCAAGGGAAGAGACCTTTAGAGAAGTCATCTTCAACTTGACATCACTGGGTTGGGTTTTTATCCTAGCTGTTATGTGCAATTACACACTTCAAAAGAAACCTAGTACATTAACCAAAATCCATTAACCAGAAAGAGTTAAGTGGGATTGTCCATTGGGTCATCTGCTTTATTATCACCTCACCAGGGATGTCTGGACAAGCTAATTTCATTAACTCATTCCCAAGAGTTTACCTGCCTGGCCGGGCCAAGTATGTAAACATTGACAGTACAATCAAAGTCCAAAGGCATGTGCTACCTCCATGTTAGCTGCCCCCACATTCTGACAAGAATGTGTTTGGGCATCTCAGAACCAAGCCAGAGAAAGTAGGTTCTCTGATAAACTGTCAGTGGGACTAGAGAAGTGCCCAAGGCCTTAGGCATAAATGGAAGCTAAGGGACAACCTGGGAGGGCAGGAAAACTGAACTGTGGGAGTTGGATGGGTTGTTACAGGATGTGGGGCATGACCCAGGGGTGGACTTTGGGGGAGGGACAGACACCAGCACCCAGTGAGGCACAGTCTCTCAGTGAGGATGACCCAGAAGAGCAGACCCACACAGAACAAGGAGCAAAAAACATGGCCAGAGGAGACAGAATCCAGCAGGGACGAGGAGCCTACAGAGTGGAGGGGTACTGCCTGGACAGGTAAGTGCTGGAGCCAAAAACTTGACAGGATCATCTCCAACAACTCAGGGACTGGGGAAAGAGTATCAGAGATGTTTTGGGACAGAACATCAACCAGAGAAAAACAATGACTAAGGGTGCGTGGGTGAGACTGGAGTGAAAGGATGGATTGTGGGTGCAGAAAGCAGGGTTCCAGTGTCCAGCCTCAGACATGGTGAGCTGGGCAGGTGGCTCTCAGAGCAGGGCTGGGTTTAGGCCATTGAAGTATCACCCTGCAGAGATAGATCAAGCAACTCTCCAGCTCTGCAAGGACAAACTGACTGTGGCCCCAGGAGCTGCTGAAGAGAAGCCGGGCAGCTGGCTGGGGGAGAGGGGTGAAGGGAGGTCAAGGGCCCCATGACCTTAGAGTGTGTGGAACCCCCAAAACTGAAAATAGGAGCAACAACCTGGAGGACTGGGGAGAAACCCTGAGGGAGGGAGGTTATTGCTCCAGGCCTCAGAGCTATTTCCACAGTTTTCTTTCTTTTCATATTAAAGGTTCTCTCTATAGAATATCATGCTCCTCCAAATGTTAATTCAAACCTGCCCATTTAGGACACACTTTTCTCACCATGACAGGTTTGATGTTAAACCCACTAAGACTCACAAATGGTGTGTGAGGCATCGTGCCCTGATTTGTTAAGACTTTTTATACAAGTTTTAAAGACTCTTTACCATCAGGATCATGTTGCTCAATCCCTTTACAGCCACAACAAGGTACTGCCATCACTGGAGCAGAGGCATCAAGAGAACAAAATAAACATCAGGACAGGATCCCTCTGTTTTGTTCTAAAATGACAGGGCTTCTTATTGTAGCTGATATTTCCATGCTTTGTTTTGAATGAAGAGCCACATTTCCAGATCCATTTGGAAGAGAAGTCCCCAGTGAATGGTTGTTCCTCTCACATGCATTTCCTCTCCAATGTCTGTGTCTCTTAACCCATGAGGGGTTCCTACCTCTATGACATCAGAGAGCTGTCAAACTGCAGAGTTTAGGGGTCATTAAACCACAAAGATCTGGTTTAGGAAACATCTCCTCCTTTTGAAAACCATACAACATGTTTATTAAAGGTAATCCACACTCAGAGTGAATAGAGCTGGAGAAATGCCACCCGCAATTTTAACAAGGATCTTCTTCAGTAAAAACTTGCACATCTTTTTGAAGCACCACATGGACATCCAGTGACTCTTCAGAGATTTCATGTCCTGTTCTGGGAGACGTAATGCTAACCTCACCCACGACAAAGAAAGTCATGATCTCCACCAATAGTTCCATGGCATTACCTTTTATAGAGGACATGTTTGAATCCTGGGAGAACACAGTGACAGTGCCAGGCTAGGTGCCTTTCAGGACAATGACCGCAGGCCTAGAAGTCCAGCTTTTACAGCCACAGGAATGAGTATTTTGTCACCTTGTCCCATCACACTGAGGGAGAATGGCTGACTTTTGAGTTTTAATTAGCTTGTGGACTTGGGTGCACTGATTGTATTTGAATCAATCATGTGCTCAAACTATGGCCTACCAGTAATTCAATTTTTTTTCCTTTTTGTAACAGCCTTTAACAGAGAGAGAGAGAGAGAAATCTTCTCTTTTCTTCTTTGCCTCATTATGACTCTCTATGACTTAGCTACTCTCTATTGTTTTCCAACGTTGTGACCTTTAATGACACCAACAAAGGTAGCAGATTGCAGTTCTGTGATTGTACTCAAGTCCCTCATCAGACAACTGTGAAATCAGACAACTTACAAAAGCTTCCTGATCCTTTAAAGTTAACATGTCACTCAGGGGTCCCCAATGGAGGAGCCCTGTGCAAAAGGGCACCCAGTATGAAACTTGGTACTAAACAGGTACCAAACTGAGATGGGTTCCCCTTTTATTTCTTGACGCTTACCCTTCTTTTTAAAATTTATTTTCAATTACGGTTGACATTCGTGTTAGTTCCAGGTACACGGCATGGTGGTGGGACATTGCCACAATTTACAAAGGGATCCCCTGATACATTTAAGACCCACCTGGCCTCATCACAGTTATTACAGTCCTACTGACTCTATGTCCTTTGCTGTACTTTGCATCCCTGTGACCCTGTTGCTGTCCACTAGTTTCTTTCTATTTTTTATTTTTTAATTTTTTTAAAATAAAGATGTTATTTGTTGTTTTTTAGAGAGAAGGGCAGGGAGGGAGGAAGCAATGGAGAGAAGCTATGGACCAGGCTGGAGACTTGGTTTGCAACCTGGTTCTGTGCCCTGACTGGGGAATCGAACCAGTGACCTTTGGGTTCGCAGGCAGGCGCCATTCCACTGAGCCACCAGCCAGGGCCTAGTTTCTCTTCTTAATGCCTCACCTCTACTGCCATCAACATCCCTGGGCAACCCTGGGGCATTCAAGTCACCTGCCAAGCCCTGCAAGCATCTGCTGCTCTGCTTTAGGAGTTCCTTTGCTTTGCCCACTCCACAGCCCTATGGACCAGGTCCAACTCCAGTGGGGAGGTGATGCCCAGTTTCAGGGAACCTGAGTGCAGACATTGGTGCAATAGCCTCCAGGCCTGGGAGCCAGGGTGGGGCCTACCTAGTGGGCTCCTGGACACCAGGGCGCAGTCGGATGCACTCCATTAGCAATGGCAGAACTACTGTGAACTGGCTGGTGCAGGCGGAGGAATTGGCACCTGAGGAGGAGGGGTCACTGCAGGGCCTGCAGTGATGATGGGCTGGGGCTGGTACCAACAGTAGGTGGGATGGGTGCAGCTTGGGCTGGAGCAGGACCAGTGCCCCACCCACTGGGGCCACTGCTGCCCCAGGTACACAAGGTGGCCCTGCTCCTGGGGAGCAGCTGGCATAGCTTTTTAGGCGAGGCACTGCCCTATCTCCCTGGGGGGAAAGCCGTATGCCCCTGCCTGGCCCCACCTGGCCCCTGTGCCTAGCTGGCAGCAGCGGACCATCCTGATGCTGAAAGAGCAGAACAGGCTCCTTACCCAGGAGATGATCAACAACAGCAAACTGATAAGGCAGCTGGAGCAGGAGGAATCTGTCCTATCAAGTGGAACCTTGGGGGCCTCCTCCACAGCCAGCAGGACACCTGGCCTCCCAACTACACCTTCAGCCAGGCTCCAGGGGCGGACATGGGCCTCTCAGCCTCATACTGACCCTGGGAAGGCGCCTCTTGAGCTCTGCCTCTCAGGCTGCCAACCAGCCAGCTGGTCTGAACATAGCCTTCCCTCCTCCCAATCTGGACTCCCCAAAACCCCTCAAGTGTCACCAAGGCCCATGTGGAGACATACTGTGGACTATCCCCTGGATGCCCCTCCCTCTGGTGCTGAAGAGGGGGCAAATCAGGAGCCCACATGTGCACCAGGAATCCAGACCATTGCTGGACCCGCCCATACCTCTGTAGGTTCAGGAGGTACCTGTGAAGTGAGCACCTCCATTCTTACCGACATGGAAATGGTAAGATGACAGGTTCAACTACCCGCCCAAGGTGACCCATTTGTTTAGAAGCTGAGCAGCAACGTAGACCAGGTTATCTGATGCCAAAGGCGCCTCTGTAACTGTTCCTCTAACCCTTGTCTTCTTGACCTTATCTTCTCACAGTGGGACCTCTTGCAACTCAAGATCCTAATCTT
Source organism: Noctilio leporinus (assembly GCA_004026585.1). Classification (NCBI taxonomy): domain Eukaryota; kingdom Metazoa; phylum Chordata; class Mammalia; order Chiroptera; family Noctilionidae; genus Noctilio; species Noctilio leporinus. The sequence continues at coordinate 3,530 of PVIW01012964.1, read as the reverse complement.
GGGCCTCCATCCTGTCAGGATTCCTGGGCAGATGGCCTGGAGACAGCACATCCCTCTGGGCTTTAGTTGTACATGGACTTTAGTTATAACTTTCCCAGTCAATTTTTACATATCTGACCTGGCAGGAATGTGATCATGGAACCAGCCAGGAAACTCTTAGGAATGAGTTAATAAAGTTAGCTTGTCCAGAGATCCCTGGGGAGATGTGATGAAGCAAATGGTTCATCAGATAAACCCACTTAGCTCTGCCTTACTAATGAATGTTGGTTAATGAGCCAATGTTCCTTTGAAGCGGGTATCTGAAGCTGTACATAGACACCAGGAAAAAAAACAGCAACCTGATAATGTCAAGCGAAGATGACTTCTTTAAAGTCTCTTCCCTTGCCACTCCTCGTTTTTCTTTTTCCCCCAACAAAGCTTTTGTTTGATTCCAAAGTGGTCTCCTGGTGTGATTTCTCTGACCAAGGCTGACCTTACATATCCCACAGGTACATGGGGTGTCTCACACCTGGTCCCTAGTGCCTCTAGCCATCCATCCACCTCCTAGTGGGTGGAGCCCATGCCCATCCCTGACCCCCACCCCACCCCACCCCAATGCTCAGTTCCTCTGCAGCTGGCTGTGGAGCACTAGCTCACCCACCTGATGCAAGGACAGGCCCATCCCAGCCTGTCCCACTCCTTAAACTCTCCCTAAGATCCACCCCCACAGCCTTATTATTATCCTGCGGCTCTGCCAGGCCACTCCCCTCTTCATCTATTTGCTTTGCCCAACTGGCCTCACTCCCTGCATGTCACTCTTCCTTTATCCCGCACCCCACTTCTGGTCTTTCTCTGGCATCCAGGCACCTGGGCAGGTGGTTCACCATGGCGACTCCCCTCCTGCCCAGCCATATCCTCCTCCATCTCCCTTCCCTTGGTCTGGCCTGCAAAGTGTCCCTGGAGCCTGGTGCCTCTGCCAGTGGGCAGCTGGACCTCTCAAAGATACATGAGAGGGGCTCCTAAGTCTCCCCCCTAGACACAGCAACAGAGGGTCCCTGTGTCAGAGCAAAGGCTGCCAGGGCAGAAAAGCTGGTGGCAGCAAGAGGAGAATTGCCATTTAATGAATCTCTCCCAATTTGACATAAACATTCTCATTTTCAGGATTTGGATTACAGGTGGAGATGTATTATAAATGGGCACCTCAGCTCTGTTGAATGGGGTGAACAATAACAACAAGCCTATTTCACATGGTACTGTGTCTCTGTTTAGGTATGAGAACAAGGTCAGTTCCTATAAAGAAGAAAAGGCATTGTTATGTGGGCTACTTTTGCTATGGGAGTTGAGGCTGGAGGAGGGGAAAGAAGGAAAACAAGAGAAAAACTAGAAAGACAGAAAATGAAAACTTGCTCTGGATTTCCCCCAGAGGCCTCCCCTGGGAGACAGACTAGCAGGTGACAGTGGAACTGAGCCACACTCAGCTGACCTGCACCTGCCACCTCACATCCAGGCCAGGGGTCCTCAGACTATGGCATGACACTTTTACCCTATTAACACTGTTAAGGACTCTAAATCTTTAGTTATGTAGATAATACCCATTGATCTTCTCTATATTGGAAATTAAAATAAAAATCTTAAAATTTTGACTAAAATAATATTTTGATAAAAAATATATTTAATTCCATTTATTCATTAAAAAATATGCAGGTACGAGAAAAACAAAGTTCTCTTTCTGTAACTGTGGAGCTTGGTCATTGATTAACCCCCTGAGGCTGATACTGCAAAGCTCAGTCCCTGGCCAGTCCTTTCTGTGATGCAGGTCCCTGGGGGACCTCAGGTCATAGAGAGAAGTGGTACTTCTTGGGGTAGAACCAGTTCCCAGGAGCCGATGGGGGTCAGACTATGGAGGCTAACGACTCAGTAAGTGTCTGTGGTAGGGGTCCGCAGTCCTCAAACACTTCCTGGCTGCACATCTTCTCTTGATATTAGAAAACAGACAAGGTTGGGATCTTCGGGCATACAGCATGACTTCATGTGCAAACCTGAGGTCATCAGTAGGAGGGGTCTGGCTCCCCTTTGTCTGCAAAACCACTGCACATCCTGGACAAGGGTGGCCAGTTGCAGGCTGGCTTGTCTTCAGTGCAGGAAAGTGGTTATTAAGGTTGATAATTCTACAGGGGACAAAAGAAATTATACTCCTGGACCCTGAGCACTCAGGCTGAGGTCAGGAAAGCCACAGGGTATGGTCCTGGGAGGGGCAGGCAGCCCTGTGGTTTGTGAGATTTCAGGCGCCCCCTCCTCACATTCAGTCAGCAACCCAGGACTCACCCTCCGAAAAGGACACGCTGCTGATTTTCGGCCATGAAACCCTGAGCTGTCTGTGCCAGGTGGGAAGACAGAAGAGTTGGCATGTGGGTTCCATGACATCCGGCCAGTCTGCCCTGTTCTTGTTTCTGCCAAGGCCGGGAACCAGGAGGATCGCTGGGTGGCCTGGGTGGTCTGGGGCCTGCAGGGAAGACGGAGAAGGAGGATGTGGGGCTTGGTGTCCAGTGAGAGGCCCCTGCAAACAGCCTTCCCCTCCTCTTGCCACTTGCTCCCCAACCCACTGTGCTGCCCCAGGAAGGTTGCAGGGACACAGTCCTGCCCATTGGGATGCTGATGGCAGCTTCCCTGCAGAGCTCAGCAGCTTCACTGAGTGCCCAGGAGCAAGTGAACAGGGCGCTTGGCCCAGAGGGGTCTCTGCCCTTCCCAGCTTCCAGGTCCCAACACCTCAGAGCAGGGCCTCACCCTCCTCCCTCTGGCCCTGTCCCACCCACCCAGGCAGGCTCTGCTTGGCTAAAGGCCCCTGCTCACTGTGTCCTGGAGAGGCTGGTTGGGGGAGTGGGGTGTGTGCCAGGCACAGGGCGCAGTGGCTCTTTCAGAATGAGGGGACCCTGAATGGTTGTGTGGAGGTGGGTGGGCCTGCAGTGTGGCCACCCAGAGACTTGTGACGTTTCTTTTGGCGGGTGGACCAGCCCCAGGAGAGCCATGCATCCAGATAACTGAGAACTCACTGTAGAGAAGGGGGCTTCCTAGAGCAATGGAGGACCCACCAGGATTACCTGTAGATGCTGCCCACTGGGTACTGCTCCCTGCGCCCAGCACGTGCCTGATTGGTGACATTATGCGGTGTCTTTGCTGCCACTGGCACACACTGCCGATTATAGGGACATCGTGCAGAACGACCCAGGAGACGCTTGATGATGGCAGAAGATGACTGGGCAGGAGGGCTGCTCGGGCAGGTGGGCCATCTGCTCAGGTGGCCTGAGGCCAAAGGAGGATGAGAAGGGCGTTTCGGGGCACGAGGAGGTTGAAAGGTAGAATGGGAGGAGGCCCCGTGGACAGGGTAGAGGGAAGGGGGGTAAGAGGGACTGGCAAGGTAGTGGTAGATGGGGACCCCAGGGATCATGCGGAGGCCACAGGCCCTGTGGGCTCCCGGGTGAGCAGGAGGCCTGCTGTTGAGAGATGAAACCCAGCTTTGGTACCGTGGGGGAACAGGAGGGTGAGGCTGGAGG
>PVIW01012963.1:0-29585 GCA_004026585.1 Noctilio leporinus | reverse complement strand
ATAGTCCAAGTAGTGGAATTGCTGGATCAAAAGGCAGTTCCATTTTTATTTTTTTAAGGAAACCCCATACTGTTTTCCACAGTGGCTGCACCAGCCTGCATTCCCACCAACAGTGTATGAGGGTTCCCTTTGCCCCGCATCCTCGCCAACACTTGTTGTTTGTTGATTTGCTGATGATTGCCATTCTGACAGGTGTGAGATGGTATCTTATTGTGGTTTTAATTTGCATCTCTCTGATGACTAGTGATGTTGAGCATTCTTTCATATACCTCTGGGCCCTTTGTATATCTTCCTCAGTGAGTTGCCTGTTCAGTTCCTTTGCCCATTTTTTAATTGGGCTGTCTGTCTCCCTGGTGTTGAGTCGCGTTAGTTCTTTATATATTTTGGAGATCAGACCCTTGTCTGAGGTATCATTGACAATTATGTTTTGCCATACAGTTGGTTCCCTTTGAATTTTGCTGATATTTTCTTTAGCTGAACAGAACTTTTCCATTTGATATAGTCCCATTTGTTGATTCGTTCTTTGATTTCCTTTGCCCTTGGTGAAGTATCAGTAAACATATTTTTGCGTAGGATATCCAGAAGTTCACTGCCTATATTTTTCTCCAGGACCTTTATGGTGGCACTGCTTATGTTTAAATCCTTTATCCATCTTGAGTTTATTTTGTTGTGTGGTGTCAGTTGGTGGTCTAGTTTTATCTTTTTGCATGTTGCTGTCCAGTTCTCCCAACACCATTTGTTGAAGAGACTGTTTTTACTCCATTGGATGTTCCTTCCCCTTTTGTCAAATATGAGTTGACCATAGAGTCCTGGGTTAATTTCTGGGCTCTCTATTCTGTTCCATTGATCTCTATGTCTATTCTTATGCCAGTACCAGGCTGTTTTGATGACAGTAGCCTTGTAGTATTGTTTGAAGTCCGGTATTGTGATTTCTCCTACCTTGTTCTTCTTTCTCTATAATCACATTTTTTAACAGTTGTCAGACATTAGCTACTAAGTTTCAGAAACCACTTTAAAAAACAGCATTAAGAAAGCAAAGTGTGTACTCTATATTTGAATATATGTGTACAGTGAAGGTAAAGATAATCCAACAACATAATACAAGTTATCTTTGAATAAATACCAGATTTTTTTTTTACTTTTTCTCTTCAAAAAGCCATAACACAAGTTTTCTCACTTCTTTGTACAGTGTTTAATTGTGCAAGTAAAAAGAATTTCATTCTTAATGATCAGTGTTAAGATTTTTGAATTTTGAACACTTAATTAAATTTCTATTCCATAATTGTGTATGTTGAGGAAACATCAAGCCAGTTACTTCAACAGAGGGACCTTCATATAAAGAGTTGTTAACTAAGTATAAAGTTGTTAACCAGGTAGTTAAGAAGGCAAGAATGTACCACTGTATCAGAATTGACTGGAAAAATCAAGCCAGTTACTTCAACAGAGGGACCTTCATATCAAGAGTTGTTAACTAAGTATAAAGTTGTTAACCAGATAGTTAAGAAGACAAGAGTGTAACTCTATATCAGACTTAACAGTTGCCAAAACAGCCAGCACTCCTAGGGTTGTGGGGTGTAAAGGAAAGAGGTGGCAATCACCAAATCTTTAAAGAAGAGGTTGGGCTCAGTCCTGGTGAAACCAGTCTGAGGAAAAGGACGTTGTTCATCTTGTGCTGGTGTGTTTGAGCTGCACTTGTGGAGAGACCTTGATCTCTGGGCATAGGGGTACTTCTTGGTGCACTTGTGCTGGGCTGTCTTTGAGGGATGGGTGGGTGGGGTGGCACACAGTGAAGTTGGCTTTGCAAAGGTTGGAAAATGGCACACTGGCTTAACTGCTTCAGGAAGGAACTACAGATGCTGGATTGAAGAAGCATATCTGGGATGATGCTCCCAGGAACAGCAAACAGTAAGGTCAGGTGATGCAGGTGGGAAGAAGTAACAAATCTCTTTTTACCTCCTCTAACTCTGGAGTTGCCTCTAGCCCTTCCTATCAGTGAAGCCTAAATGTGGTCTGTGAGCTTGAACCCTAGTATCACAAGGCAGAAGGTTGAACTTGGAGCTGACAGGCAAGAATGTACACACATAGCAGATTTTCAAAGTTAGGGGAAAACCCTAGTAGCTTAGCTTTTGGTCTTAGGTAAAGTAAGCATAGTGGTTTTTAAAAAGGTACAAAGTTTAATCATGTCATTGCAAAGGACTTGTATTCATGTGTGGAGTAAGAATTTAAAATTTTGACTGCTGTGTTCAATTTATTAAATTTCTATTCCATAACTGTTCTAACATGCCTTTTAACTTGAATGTTTTACAATCAGAAGTAATCACAAGCACAAACCATGATAGTTTGTTGTAGCAAACAAGTCTTCTAGAACCCTTAAATCTAAGCTCTAGTCTAAATATGCCACTTACTGCTAACAATCCCACAGTGGTTTCCTGCTGCCTATCAAATTAAGTACAGACTCCTCAGCCGCCTCATAGTGATCACAACTTCCTTTTCTGGCCCTGTGTCCCATTATGTTTATCTGTTTTACTTAAGCTCCAGCTGGGCTGGACTGCTCTATCCCTTATCATGCACTGAACTTGCCTACCTCTAGGCTTTTGCTCTGGTTAATTCTTGCCTCCAGCATGCCTTTTAAAAGTGCTTATCTTTCCCCATGTACTCCATATGTACCTGTCAAAATCCATCCCTCTGTCCACAGCTTCTGCAGTTATGAACCTTAGTTAAATCTGTTCTAATCTAAATAAGTTCTGGCTCACCAAACATTTTTTCTTAAAGGTCTTAAAATACTTTTATTCCTTTTTACACTAAGGCACTTCATCTGTAATATCTGACCAAAACTCCACTTATCATTCCCTTTATCCCTGGCTGGTGGCACAGTGGATAAGGCGCCTGTCTGCAAACCCAAGGGTCGCTGGTTTGATTCCCAGCCAGGGCACATGGCCAGGTTGTAAGCCAGGTCTCCAGCCAGGTCTGTAGCTGGAGGCGGTTGAAAGGCAACCGTGCACTGATGTTTCTCTCCCTCTCTGCCTCTCTCCCTTCCCCTCTCTCTAAAAATAATAAAATACTTTTTTAAATAAATAAAAATAAAAGTCCCCCTGCACTTTGCACCCCAAACTCCTCAGCTGGTGCTCCCCATGATACCTTAGTCATACTCTTTCATGATATTTTTCATACTCTGTTTTTCTTTATTTAGGTGTCTATGTCCTCTACTAGGCTGAATATCTTGCTCTCTCTGGGGCCTAGTATAATACTGGCACTGAGCAGATACTGCACATGGTCATTTTGAATGAATAATTGAATGTTAAGTGATTAGTCAGAAGTCTTACAGCAGAGCTAGGTCTCCTGATTTCAAGACAAATATCTTCATCACAGACATCTACTCTACACACTCCCCTCCAAGGTAGATTCTAAGTTTTGAGGAGGGGATTGTTCATCATACTCATATATTTCCTCTGAAGCACCTAATACAGTAGTCTTTATTCAAGTCATACAATTGAGATGATTTTCAAATATTAACCATGAGAAAGTCTAAAAAGAAAAAAAAAAATTTTTAAAGCAACCAGTAGCATCATTTAAATTTGACTCCTGCAATATGAAAGTGGAGAAAGTAATCATCTTCTGAGAATTAAAAAAAAAAAAAAAATTCCAGTCCAGATGAAATGGAATTGGATATGAAGAATCCATCTGCTGCTACTGGCTTGTCTTTGCTTGACACTAGTATTTATAGTCCTAGAAATGGAGTTTTATACAATTCTGTTTCCCACTTAAGAAAGACATATAGGTTCTGATCATATCTGCACTTCTCCCTTCCTCAGACACTGGAAAAAAGATGTAAGTCTTACAATTTTGCCTCTTTCTAGGCCTTGCGTATGAAAACATGAGCTCATCATTTGCTTGACTAGAAATAAGAAACCTCTGTCTGGCATAATGTGTCTTCAGCCTGTCTAGTTGGTATGGTTTGCAAACCCAAGAAGAGAGAAAAGCATTTTTTCTTCTTTATGCTTACAAAAGATAATATATAATAAAGATTTGAAAAGTGTGGATTTTAAACAGGAAGAAAAATGTTACCCACAATTCACTACCAAAAGATGACATCAGTAAAATACACTTTGCATATTTTGTCCTTTTTTTGACATTTATTTATATAATTGACATTGTATCTATGATTTTGACCTGTATTCATGTAATACTATAGCATAATCATTTTCTTACATTATTAATATCATAAACTTTCATTCATAGAGTTTATTTTAAGGGTGTACAATACATAAGTTTATTAATAGATACCTGGGGTCCACTTTTTTTATTTCAAGCAACATTGCAGTGAATATTTTTAAGATTTACTTAATGAGTCTTTCTAAATAATTTGTCATCCTACTGTCTAAAGACAGCTATTTCGTATCTTCTCTCTAGCATCAACTATTCTTGTCTGGGCTCTTTTGCACAGGGGAAAACAGATCATCAAACAGAAGTTTCCCTCCTCCATCCTTTACCAAACCCCAAATCTTCCTTTCTTTGTGCTATGGAGGGATTATTTCTCCATTTACCAAGAGCAAACCCCTACAGCCAGTCCTCAGATCCTTTCCCTCCTCCTCTTTCAAAGACCTTCCTGCTTTTGTTAGCCCCACCTCATTTCCACATCTTCAGATTTTCCCTGTGCTGGGTAGCTCTTTTCACTGTTACACCTGCTTCAATATCTACCATTAAAATAAAACAAAAAGCAAATGCCTACCATTTTAAGTCTTATCCTTTTCTACCTCCACCATTTTTTCCCAATTCATTCATACCTGTCTCTTAAATATTTATTTTTGCATGTGTATACATTTCTTATTAAAACATGAATGGAAGTGAACCAGTAATTCAACTGAGATTTGGTGATGTGATGTGAATTCATGGGCAAAAAAGTTTATTTCCCAGAATTGTTTTTGTGAAGTTCAGTGATTGTTACGCTGTTAGGTTCAAGGATAGTAGTTGTCATCCTACTTGACCCATAAATAATGTTTGACTAGGTAGATTTTTCTTCCTCAGTCTTGCTCCTTATGTGATTCATTCTTTTCCTGGTATACACCCTCCTTACCTCTGGCTTAGATTCTCAAGATTCCTTATCACCCAGCCTGAGGGCTAGAGTTACTTAAAGCTCAGTTAAGAGCCTTTTTCTCTTGACTTCCTTAGATGACCTCATTTATTCTAATAGCTTTAAATGCCTTTTGTTTGGTGCAAAATAGTAGATATCTCCTCCCATAACCAAATGGGAAATAAAACTAGAGAGTGGACTAGAGACACCCAAAATAAATCAAAGACTACCTGAAAAAGAGACTTTTAACCAAGATGGAAAAAACCTGCATGACCAGTAGGAAGCATGAGGTCATTAAAGGGGTTGGCCCATTCACAAGGGAGGTAGGCCACAGCAGTGGTGTGGCTGTGAGAGCTTCCCCTTGAAAGGGACAAAGCCAGGGCCACAAACCAGGCCCCCAAGCACAGAGCACCAGCACTGGCCAGTGGTGAGGGGCCTTGGGATGGGATTTGCCTCTCTACTGGGGAGAGGAGATCCGCTGGAGACAAAGCCACTATTTTTCTGTCTGTTTTCTTAATTCTTAAGGTGGCCAAAGCACAGATTTTGTGCTTGTAATCACTCACCTTGGACCCAAGTAAAGGGAGGTGGCATGGACAGGAATTGCATGAGGGGACTCTGGAGCAGGAGACACTAGGGAGAAATAGGGGTGAGGGTTATATATGCAGGGATCATACCTGGATTCCACAGCAGCCTTCTGTCTTGAGGAGAGCAAGCCCCTCCCAGGGGAAAAACAATTAACTTACACTGTGGGACACTGCTTCCCCAACCTCTGGAGTCCTGCTTGCCCCCATGCTGCAGCTTTTTTTTTCCTTTGTTCTGTGTTTTGTCATATTGTGTGTCTGGGTTGTTTTCCTTTCCTTTTTTATGTTCTCCCATCCTGCATCAACCCCTGCTGAGGAGAAAGCAGCATATGCAGATTCAGAGAGTGTTTGAGGCAGGCTACAGGGAGCAGCCATACTATACACTTTCCTAGGAAATAGATGGGGGCTTCCCCCTCACATGAGAGGTTTCCAGCAGACCCTGGGGCCCTGCCCTGCTGAGTACAGGGGAAACCATCTTAGGCAGGCTTAGACCACTGGCTTGGGGGCAGGGAAAACATTCACCATCTTCCCTGAAGTCTGAAAGACATGTGCCATGGGAGATGCAGGAGTCCCAATGTCTCCCATACCCCAGATTCCTCCAGAAGTCCCCTCTCAGGAACATTGGGTCTGCAACTAGTCTAAAGTTGACAGCAGACCAGCAGACAAAGGAGGATCTAGTAGTAACTTGGATTACATGCTGACACACCCCTGGACCCAGTGCTGATAAGACCCAGGTTGGCGGACCACCTGGGCAAACCTGGGCACAGCCAAGCCTGGAGGGCTCAGCCATAAACTGTGGATCACTTGTAGTTTCAAACAGGCTGCTGAGAGAGAGACATGATCAACAGCTGACGTTGGCTCACACCAACCTCAGACAACTTAAGAGCCACATCCAAAGGGAGAACCTAGCAGGAGCTCCACTCCCCCTTCCACCCCGACCCACACCAAGCACACCAGACCGCCCTCTCAGAAAGTCAAGTGTGTGACAGCCCTAAGACCAGCAGCAGGCCAGCAGACAGAGACAGGCAGAAGCAGGTCCTGTGGTGACTCAGAACATTTGCTGACATATTTCTGGGCCCAGTGCTGATAAAACCCAGCTTTGCAAAGCACCTGAGCTCATTCTGGGCACAGCCAAGCATGGAGGAATTGGCCACAAACTGTGGATCACCTATAGCTTCAAAGAGGCTTCCGTGGGCTAGATGTGGATAGCACCTGACATTGGATTACATCAGCCTCAGACTAATGTCTGGGCTCTACCAAAAGGGAGAACCCACCAGCAAGCAGTCTCTTAAAACTGCTGAGACAGTCTCCTTTGTTGTTTTTCATTGTTGTCATTATTTTTTTTCCATAGCATTTACTTTTTTTGTATTTTTTCCTATTTTTATTGCTCAATTTTTTTTCATATCTCTTATTTTACTCTCACCATTGATTACCTCATTGTTACTCTCTTTCCTATTCTTGTTATTTCTGTTTCCTGTTTTCCTCCTCCAATTCACTATTTGTATTAGATATCTCCCTTTCTCCTCCTGTAATCACTTTGCTGTCCTTTGACCTTCTCTTCCTATTCTTTTTCTTTAATTTTTCTCCATTCCCTAATATTACATTTTTTCTTTCCACTTTTATTATTCTGTGGTCTTTTGTCATTGAACTTGCTCTTATTGGTGGTGATGGAGTGGGATTTTGCTTGTTTTGTTTTCATTTTGTGTGTTTGTGTGTGATTTTTTTTGTTTTTTGTTTTTGCTTTGTTCTGCCAGCACCCATACAACAGTGTACAAGACATGGTGGGGGTTGAGCCTCTCAGCTAGCCAGAGGGCAGACCCCGCCAACAAACAAGTCAATAACATTTGGAACCCAAGTACAACAGGAGAGCCCACGTAACCCAAATAAAGTGCATTCCTAGGTCATCAAGATCAGGAGTTAAAGGACTCTGCACAACTGGGTCCTACAGAACTACCATAGAACCCACTGCACAATACATGGAGTCTGAGCATATTAATACATTGAACCAAACAAAAAGAGACAGCTAAAATGAGGAGACAAAGAAAATGGGGAGCCAAAGAAATAATCTGCAAACAAATGAGAGGAGTAATCTCCAGAAAAATAGTGAAAGAAGTGAAATTAAGGCAAGCAAATTACCAGAAATAGATTGGAAGTAATGGTTAGAAAGACACCTAAGGAACTAATGAGACCTACACCAGCATGAAAAGGGACATAGAAGCTATGAATAAGAACCAGTTGGAAATGAAGAATATACTAGAAAGAATTAAAAGCAGGCTAGATGAAGCAGGATATCAAATCAGTGATTTGGAAGATAAAGTGGAAAAATTACCCAGTCAGAGCAACACAATGAAAAAAATGGTTTAAACATAATGAGTATAATCTAAGAGAGTTTTGGGGTAACATGAAATGTAACAATATTCACATCATAGGAATACCAGAAGGAGAGGAAAGGGAACAGAGATTCAAAGCCTGTTTGAAGAGATAATGACGGAGAGAGCCACACAGATGCAAGAAGCACAAAGTCCCAACCCAAAGAGGCATACACCAAGACACAGCACAATTAAAATGGAAAAGTTTAACCCTGTCAGGTGGCTCAGTGGATAGGCACTGGCCTGTGAACCCAAAGGTCTCCGGTTTGATTCCCAACCAGGGCACATAACCAGGTTGCAAGCCAGGTCTCCAGCCAAGTCTGTAGCTGGAGGCAGGTGAAAGGCAACCATACATTGATGTTCCTTTCCCTTTCTTCCTCCCTCCCCACCCTTCTCTCTAAAAATAACAGATAAAATCTTAAAAAGTAAAATAAAACAGGAAAGTTTAAAGATAGAGAGAACCTTAAGGCAACAAGAGAAACAACTAGTTACCTACAAGGCATCTCTGATAAGGTTGTCAGCTGCTTTCTCAACAGAAACACTACAGGCCAGAAGGGACTGGCATGAAATATTCCAAGTAATGAAAAACAGAGATCTGCAACCAACACTTCCTTATCTATCAAGGCTATCAGTTAAAATGGAAGGTGAAATAAAGAGCTGCCAGACAAAAATAAAAACAAAACAAAAAAACAGCTAAGGTATACATTTTTACAAAACTAGCATTGTAAGAGATGCTGAAGGGTCTGCATTAAGAAAAAGAAGAAATAGAACTTCAGGCTAGTTGAAGGCACAGGTAGGCAAGCTGCCTCCTTGCACAACCACAAATAGGGATTACAACTAAATCTCAAAACAGATAATACCCAAAACTGTCAGAAAACTTTGAAAGTCAGACAACCAAGGATTTAAAGAAGCCACATTCATCCAATGGGCAGGAGGGGAGAAGATGTGGAGATGGGGTGGGGAATGAAGACATGCATTGGGGAATGAAAAGATACATTGTGTAATGAAGAGGCGACAACAGCAGAACAGGCACAGGTGGTCCCATATTCACGTATGGTGGATAAAAAACAGAAGGAATACCTTGGGAGCAAGCAATCTCAGCATCAGGCAAGAATGCACAGCCCAGGGTTCAAGTGCTGGGAAAATAAATCCTGATAACTTCTGGCAGTGGGGGGTTGGGGTGGTGGAAGAAACTGCCAGATTTTTTTCAGAAAACTTTGCTTCAAGTAGGTAAGATGACAAGAAATGGGTAAAGTGCTGGACAGACCCCCAGAAGCCAGGCAGCGGCAAAGCCCCTTTTCCAAGCCAGCCTCTGATAACAGACCTGCTAAGCAGTGAAGCAGATTGCCCCATCCTGGGAATTACCCAAGGCTCAGCTCCACAAAATTTACAGGTCCCTTTTACAGGGAATCAAGGCAAGTCTGCCTAATACACAGAAACAGATAACAGGGAAGCTGCCAGATTGAAGACACAGAAATATAGTCCAAATGAAAGAACAGAACAAAATCTAGAAAGGGAACTAAATGAAATGGAGATAGCCAACTTACCTGATGGAGCTCAAAACACTGATGATCAGGTTGCACGGAGAACTTACTAAAACAACAAAAGAAGTGAAAGTTAGATTAAGTGAAATAAAGAAAAATTCACAAGAAACCAACAGTGAAGGGAAAGAAGCTGGGATTCAAATTAGTGATTTGGACCACAAGGAAAAAATAAACATTCAACCAGTACAGAAAAAAAGAAACAAGGATTGAAAAATCGAGAGGTTAGGAACCTCTGGGACAACTTCACACGTGCCAACATCTGAATCATAGGGGTGCCAGAAGGAGAAGAGAAATAGCAAGAAATTGAACCAGAGGCATAGAATCATGGAGCAGATTGACAGCTGTAAGAGGAGAAGTGGGTAGGTGGGAACTGATTCAAAGAAGGGGAAAGCATTAGCAAAAAAAACATACATGAAGGACTCATATACAGGCAACTTCCCGATAACACGGTTGTTAGGTTCCCTAAAAAATGCTTTATTATGCGAATCTGTGTTCTACAAAACAAAAAACTAGTCGAAAAAAGGGGTTAGGTTCCAAAAATTTAAAACATACTATTATATTTTTATAATTAAGAGAAATACTTTTATTAAAGCAATTTTCACCAAAAGTATAACATATTAATATGTATTGAATAATGTTTTCTTTGTCATCATTACTAAACTCCATTAACCAATGGTGTTTTCTTTTTGATAAGATAGCTTCATTCTCTGAACTTTCTTCAGCATTATCTTAACTTCTGTACTTTTTGCTCAAAATCTCTTATTTTAGATTGCTTGCTTTTAGCTGAGAGATCTTTATATTTTGTTATATGGTGCTAAGCCCTTGTGAAGTTCTCAAACTTTATGCTTCTTTCAGCAGAAGAATCTTCATTTAGGAAATACAGCTCCAACTACTCAGCTAGGTCTAGGCATTTCTTTACACTTTCTAGAGCAAAGTGTTTGACCAAAGTTTTTGCTCTTAAAAGCTTTTATTATGTTTCATATTGTTCAGGGACCTAATTTCAAATGAGGTATTTTTTGCTCTTAAAAGCTCTTATTTCATTTTGTGTAATTCAGAGACTTCTTTAATTGTCAAACTGTGGTAGAGTGAAACCATGTTCTAGGGTGCCGTGTTGTACAAGGGTTTCCCCCAATTATCAAAGCATGTTAGAGTGAAACCATGTTATAAAAAAGCCATATGATATGAGGATTATCTGTATACGAAGGACTCATGGACATTGACAGTTGTCTTCAAAGGGACTGCTTATGGATTTGGGAGGATGGGCTGGTTGGAGTAGGGTGAATTCAGAAATAGTGGGACAACTATAATAGCATGAAAAATAAAATTTTTTTAAAAGAAAAAAAATCTTCAGTGATCTCCCTTTAAAATAAGCTATTCCTCCACTGTGTACTTTTTTAAGAAAATGACACATCCGTATATTCCCAGCAACCTTGGATTTATTCTTGACTCCTTTCTGTGCCTTGGCATTATCTCTCTTAACACTGGTAATAAATTATTCACTGTATGCTGGGCACTATACAAAGTGCACTTTTATATAGGATGAGCACGATAAACTGGCAAAATTTTAGTAAATTAAACAACATACCACAAAAGTGTTACATTTTGAAATAAATTTATTCTTATGTGTAAATACATAAACAGTCATTTTTAAAAATTGTTCTAAAAAGCCTCCATTTACTGCAATAATGGACTTGATTTAACTTTGGAATTTTAAGCGTGCTTTAATTAACTTTTCTTTATCCATGGACATCATCCTGTTTTCAATCTTAGCTTTAACAGCCTCTTTATTGGAATGAGGTTGTTTATTAACCTCTCTCTCATGAATGCTGCATACGTAATAGTTGAAAGGATTTGCACCTGGTGAACTAGGCAGCCAGATTTCCTTTGACCGAAATTCAGGAACATTGACACTGAGAAAAACTTTTTATTATTAATTTAATTATTATTGTTGTATTACATCTATCCTTTTTTTCCTCCCCTCTGTCCTCTTCCCCACCTGCCCACCCACTCCCCTCCAAAGTCCATCCCACTTGTCCATGTCCATGATTCTTCCATGCTAGTTCCTTGACTAAACTGCTCCCCTTTTCCTCTTTCTTCCCCCTCCCACCTCCCTCCTCCACTTTGCCCACTGAAGGTCTATTCATTGTATTCATGTATCTGGTTCTATTTTGCTTGTCTGTTTTTTTCATTATTGTCTTGTACTGGGTGAGATCATATGGTTTATTTTTCTTACAGTGACTGGCTTATTTCACTAAGCATAATACTCTCCAGTTCCATCCATGTTGTTGCAAAGGTTAGGAGTTTCTTCTTTCTTTCCGCTGTGTAGTATTCCATTGTATAAATGTACCAAAGTTTTTTGATCCGTTCATCCACTGATGGGCACTTATGCTGTTTCCAGCACTTGGCTTGTAAATAGCACTGCTATGAACATAGGAGTACATAGGTTCTTTTGAATTGGTGTTTCAGGGTTCTTGAGGTATAGTCCTAGTAGTGGAATTGCTGGATCAAAAGGCAGTTCCATTTTTAAATTTTTAAGGAAACTCCATACTGTTTTCCATAGTGGCTGCACCAGCCTGCATTCCCACCAACAGTGCACCAGGGTTCCCTTCTCCCCAAATCCTCAACATTTGCTGTTTGTTGATTTGTTAATGATTGCCAGCTGTGAGGGGGTACCTTATTGTGGTTTTAATTTGCATCTCTCCAATGTCTAGTGATGTTGAGCATTCTTTCATATGCCTTAGGGCCCTTGGTATGTCTTCCTCAGAGAGTTGTGACACTGAGAAAATCTTGCACATTTCTGGCATTATGTGCTGGTGCACCATCTTGTTGGAAGATAAAACTACGTCCATTTGCCACTTGCTTCATCCATGGTACAACTACTACTCTCAAAACATCAAGGTAAACATCAGCAGTCACCTTCGAGCCTTGTGAAAACAAATAGGTCAGGATATCTCCTTCATTGCTGACAATACTTAACACCATCACTGTAGCAGGAAATTTTGTTTTCATGACAATTGGGACTTCATTAAGATTCTCACAGAGCCACCTGTTGTGTCTTCTGGTGACTATTTGGTCCTGCTGAGAATTCATTGCACTGGAGAAGAAAATCAGAGGGTTTTTTCCTTTGGGATTTTTCAATGTTGTTAGCAGTTTCCTTGTTTTTTCAAAGCGCATTTTCCTTTGCTGTGTCATAAACTTGCCTCTTCTAAGAACATATGATCTGTATCTGGTATCCTCAGCACTAATCTTGCAAACTGTTTGCATCCAACATCTGCAGTTCTCTTGCTATGGAGCTCATTGACTTTCCTGGATCTTCACTGATGATCTCCTGGATTCTGTGTACAATATCTGGACTTGTGCAATCCTTGCGTACATTGTGCATTTTCCTTGTTGATGTGGTGACCACAGGATCAGCATCATAGACCTTCTTTATGTTGTAAACTGTATGTAAAGGGATGTTCTTGAAGTCTACAGTTTCCTTAGCAGTTCATGCAGCATGCGGTCCAGAAATTATGGTTGCTCTAACATTTATTTCCTTCGATATGACAGTTGCTCTCAGAATTATATACTTTATATCTGAAACAATGATGTTAAATCATAACCTTAGAAACATAGTTTTTTTAAATTAATAAGCATGTGAAATAAGGAAATGCAAAGTTATTGCCAGTGTATTACACACATCCTATATATATTTCCTCTGTCTGGAAGACATCATTTTCTTAAGGAGCAAATATATTGTTCCTAACATAAAATGTTACATTCTGGATGTTAAATTTTCAGGTCATTGAATTTTTATTTTGGTTTTAGATTTTAATTTCTATTTATTGTACCATTTAGAGAATATGGCTTTGTACAACTTTTACGTTGAAAATCATTACAAAGTTTTTAGTGGCTCATAACACTTGATAACTTTTTAAAGTGTGCCAGGAGTGTATTAACATTTTTTTGTATGTTTGTTCACATTACTAACATGGTATTACTAACTTCTCTCTTTATTTTTAATAGTCTTGTCTCAATATATGATAAAACAGGATGGAGTGTACAGAGTTCATTGCTATTTTTGCTGGATTGCATCTTTCTTCCATGTTAAGCATACTGTATAGTGACTTTATATACTTTTATGTTAATATTGTCGCCTCAGTGAAATTTATTTTAGCATTCACATGGTATATCCCTGTCCATCATTTAATTTTCACTTTTTGTTTATGCTTTTGTTTTAGCTGTGATTCTTGTAAATAATACAAAGCTAAGTTTTTTGTTTTGTTTTGTTTTGTTTTTGCAGAGTCTCAGTAGGGAAATGGGTTGATATTTATATATCATCTGTGTTAGAATACGAGTTTTCATTTTATTTTGCAGTTATTAAGTATTTTATTGACACAAATAATTCTTAACCAGAAAATATAATTATGGCAAAGGAGGAAATGAATTTCTCAGTATCTCAGCACCCCAAAATAGTTAGTTATAATATATGGAGGAAGAAAGGATGAAAAAGAAGATAGAGAAGGATGAAGAAATAACACGTTTTTTTGTCAATATCTTCAATATTATTGTTAATTTACTTGTTTTAGGAGTTAATAGCTTGTACTCTGGAGCAGTAAAAAACAACTATTCTTTGTTTTTAGCATCAAGCACATTGCATGATATATAAACATTCAGTAAATGTTTAAGAAATGAATAATAAAAAGAAAGAAACTTAAAATTTTATCTCTCTCTACAGATATCAATGGAGAATGATTATTTGGGTCCACGAAGAATTGAAAGTCTACAAAAGGAAGATGCTGATTGGCAGCGGAAGGCCCACATGGCCGTGCTGTCTATCCAAGATCTTACTGTCAAATATTTTGAAATAACAGCTAAAGCTCAAAAAGGTGAGTTTCCCAGTAAAATTACCCTTATTTTTGAAAATGATTGGTTTAAATATTTTATGTTCATAATAACTATATTGAAAAGTATATAGAGACTGTTCATAATCCTTAAGATCATTACTAACAAAGTTATAGCCTTTCAGTCTTTTCTAGAGATATGTTTTTATATATACACCAACTGTAAAAAAAAAAAAAATGGTAATGGGATATTGGCATAGTATAAAACAATTCTGACACTAATCATTTACAGTTAGAGGCACAGCTTCCAACAAGACTGATTTACCTCAGACACTACTCATTAATTTGGGGGAGTGGTCTTCAGGTCATCTGTACTGCTAGCCAACAGGCTACAAATTTGGGGGTTCCCATAGCCCTTTTAGGTTTAATAATTCATTACAATGGCTCACACAACTCAGGAAAGCACATAAGAGTTTTTAAAGGATACAAATCAGGAAAAGCCAAATGAAGAGACACATAGGGCAAGGTCTGTGAATGAAGGTGCATTTCTTTCAGCTTTGTCCCTAGGTGTGCATAAAAATCATTTAATAGTTCCTTAGTATGCAGTTCAAAATCACTGCTGTTCATTATTTTAATATTCTGTCAACCTCTTATCTGGCATTAATATATAGGTCAGCATCCAAAATACTCTTTCAGCAAGTCCACATTTTCTTTAAAATTTCATTTAAAGCAATTGATTCCTTCATAATGCAAGTCCTGAATGAGAATATGTCAGATTCTGCAGCATCTTCTGGCACTGTCATCAAAAAAACAAAGCCAGTAATTTGATAGGTGAAAAATAAATTGTTTTTAAAGTTTGCATTTCTTTGGTTATTATTGAGTATAGATCTTTTTTGCTGACATCAATAATTGGTATTTGAAAATTTATATTTTTGTCTATTTTTATGGTATTTTTTTGTATGGATCTGAAAGAAGAGTTTCTTATAATCCTTGGTTTTTAAAATATAGCTGTATGTGAACTTTTGGACATCTCTTTCAAATATCCTTAAAGTTTCTTAGTTTTCACAAATAAAATTTGTATATCAGCTTTTAAGTATGATTTCTTTTAAAATCCTTAAGTTATGTTACTTAATTTCTAAAGTAAATTTCTGTGTTGCTCCAAATAGTTAAAGCCTAGTAAAAATCCTTTTATGTACTTGGATTTCTTTCTAGACTCTCTTTTCAATTGATATACCTTACCTGTTTTTATGCTGTAATTGTAACTTTATAATGAACTTTATTACCTCATTTATTAATCCCTCATCATTATTTTCAAAATGTCTTGGTTATATTCAATTATTGTTCACTAAAATAGTATTATAATTCTTTTTTTTTAAGATGAATTTATTTCCTTTCAAACTAACGTAATTCTGATCAAAACTATTGTGTTCTGAAAGAGAATTTTAATGTTCGTGGGGAAGAGTAAATACTTGGTTTATTAAATAAACAAATGTTACAGGATAATATGGAAAACAATTAGTGTAGTTGGTGTACCTTACCATTTATTGAAATCTGTTTTCTTAGAAAAGTTTTGTAGGGTTTTTGGTTTTTGGCTTTTTATCTGGGTTCTACACATTTTTGTTAATTACACTTCTGGATGTTTTCATAGGTTTTGAGCTTTGTCTTTTAATCTTCAAATTTTTAAATTTAAAATTAAATATTGGTAATTAATATGGTACAGGATGTGTTGAGGTGCTTACTCAGATGTTTCACTTCTATTCAAAGTGAAATTTTATAGCTATGATAAAAACTGTCAATTCTATGTGATTTCTGTGTGTTGAAGAGTAAAGTAAATGGCGGTTTGCTTCTTAGATTTAACAAAATATTTCCGATTGATAGAATTATAGGGAAACATTTAGTGTTTGAATTTATAAAGTGCTTTCTTTCAAACTTTTAAGGAACATTTTAGTGATACCTTTTTGTTTTAATGTTGATGTGGGTGATTTGTGCATAGATACTGGCAAGGGTGTCTGATACTGTTGCTTATTGTTGCTTTTTAAACTCACGGTTTTTAGTCACCAAGGTTTTTATCTCTTATCTTTCCTATTCCTGAAATATGGATATTTGCCTAAGCAGATGGTAAAAGTTTGAATAAACATTATTACTTATCTCTTCCCATCCTCATTCTTTTTGGAAATAAAAAGGTCTGTACTGAAAGTATAAAGCTAATGTCAATGTAATTAAAATAGATTGCATGGCCAATACTTTATGGTCAGACCTCATATAGTTAATGTAAGGAATTTTGAAAATCTCATATACTCTTAGTATTTTGCTACCATTCTTCATCTTTTGTTGTTTCATATACATTTCAAATACATATGAAAATACTTTGCGCTTAAAAATACATTATACTAAGATGAGATTTTTCTATAAAACTTGCAGACATCAAAAGGATAATAAGGGAAATATTACAAACAACTCTTTTGCTTACAAAGGTGACATGGAACAATTTCCTGAATAATACAAACTACCACAATTCATACAAGATGATAATAAATAACCTGAATATTTTTATAAGTATTAGAAATATTGGATTTTTAGTTTAAAATATTCCAATAAAAGAAT
This sequence comes from Noctilio leporinus, assembly GCA_004026585.1. Classification (NCBI taxonomy): domain Eukaryota; kingdom Metazoa; phylum Chordata; class Mammalia; order Chiroptera; family Noctilionidae; genus Noctilio; species Noctilio leporinus. Next base: position 12,593 of record PVIW01012963.1, on the reverse strand, counting down.
TCTCTAGGCCCAAATGTTTTCACTGGCAAATTCAGCTGTACACACTCTCTTCCAGAAAATAGAAGAGGAAGAAACACTTCCAATTTATATTAAATGAAACCAGCAACACCCTAAATCCAAAACTACACAAAAACAGTTCCAAAAAAAGATGAAAACTATAGACCAGCATTCTACATAGATAGGTGGAAAATCCTCAACAAAAATATGGGGAATTTTAAAATATTTTTTAAAGACTTTCAAAAATTAACAACCATGATGAAATATAGGGGTTTATCATTTCTTATTTAGTATGTGACTATCAGTCAATATAATCTACCATAATAAATGTCTAAAGCATTACTTTCTTATAGGGAGTGATTGTGCCACACAGAAGGACATGTAACAGTGTCTGGAGTCATATTTGGTTGTCACATTTACAGAGGGTATTGCTAGCATCTGGTAGGTAGATTCGAGATTATGTTAAACATTCTATGTTGCACAGGACAGCCTACCCTAATGTCAAAATTTTTTTCTGGTTTAAAACATCAAAAGAGCTGAGGTTGAGAAATCCTAGCCAAGGAAAAAAAAAAAACATGATCAATATATCAATAGATATTTAAAGTGCATTCTGTAAAATACAACATTATGCATGCCACAAACACTCAGCAAACTAAACCCTAAAGCCAGCATTTCCGTTAATGGTGAAAGACTGGATGCTTCCCCACTAAAGTAGGTAAAAAGTCATGGATCTTCACACTCATCATTGCTATTCAACCTAATATAGTAAATCTTAGCTTGTTGTAATAAAGGAAAAAAAGAAATAAAAGGCATAAAGTTTGGAAAGGAAGAAATAAAAGTAGTCCCCATTTACATATAACAACATTGTATGGAATCTTTTTTAAAACTCTTGGGTTGCTGGCCAAGGTAGGGGCATAGGTAGACATGCTGCATCTCCCTCCACAACTAAGAAGGAATATAACTACCTCAAAACTAGACACAACCAGAAATTTCAGAAAATCTAACTGCATGGAAGTCCAGCAAACAAAAATATAAAGAAGAAATACTCATCCAGACAGGTAGGAAGGATGGAGCTGGGACAAAAAGGACATGGTTTGGTGGCACAGCAGCTGCAGCCTGACGGCAGCTGTGGCCAGCCGGCAGAAAGAGCAGTCACACATTTAAAAAAGTAGGAACACCTGGGGAGCGCTTCCAGCATCAGGCCAGTCTGAGCAGGTCACCGTTTGAATTCCAGGAAGAAAAAAAAATCCTCATTGCTTCTGACTGTGAAAATCAGTGGGGGTTGGGATGGAGGAGGAAACTGCTGGTCTCAAAGCAGTTTCTGTCTTATTTAGAGGCCCCCGTGGTTCTAGAATGTGCACAGACCAACCTACTCTGGGAACCACGGGCAGGGTAACAACTAGAGAGGAGCTAGTGCCATATGGGAAGCAGGAAAAGTGCCTGGAAAAGGGGTGAGTGCTGAGCAAGTATCATTGTTCCCTCTCAGACCCCTCCCCTACATACAGCACCACAACACAGCATGGTGAAATGGGTCTCGCTACACTAATACCTAAGGCTCAGCCCTTACAACATAACAGGTACAACAGCTCTACCTAAGACACTGAGGCAAACACAGGAGCCTGTCAAATTAAGGAGACAGAGAAGTATGGCCCAAAAAAGGAAACAAATCAAGATTCCAGTGGGAGAACTAAGTGATGGGAAGAAAGCCAACCTAATAGGCAGACATAGAGTTCAAAATGCAGGTGATAAAGATGCACACAGACCTGATAGATGTGCTTGAGTACTGCAGACACAGAAGGGAAGAAGTGAAGGCTAAGCTAAGTGAAACAAAGGAAAATCCACACAAAACCAAAGGAAAATAAACCAGGATTCAAATCAGTGTTTTGGAACATATGGAAGAAATAAACGGTCAACCAGTACAGAATGAGGAAATAAGAATTGAAAAAAAAACAAGGAGAGGCTTAGGAAACTCTGGGACAATTTAAACATGCCAATGTCTGAATCATAGGGGTGCCAGAAGGAGAAGATGAAAAGCAAGAAATTTAAAACTTGTGTGAAAAAATAATGAAGGAAACTTCCCAAATTTGGTGAAGAAAATAGATATACAAGTCCAGGAAGCACAGAGAGTCCCAAACAAGCTAGATCCAAAGAGGATCACACCAAGACACATCATAATTAAAATGCCAAAGATTGAAGATGAAGAGAGATTCTTAAAAGCAGCAAGAGAAGAGAGCAAAGCGGCAAGGGGTTCCTATAAGACTTTAAGCTGACTTCTCAAAAGAAACTTTGCAGGCATGAATGGGCTGGCAAAAAGTGTTCCAAGTGATGAAAAGCAAGGACCTAAAACCAAGATTACTCTATCCAGCAAAGCTATTCACTTAGACTGGAAGGGCAGATAAAGTACTTCCTAGCTAAGGTAAAGCTAAAGCATTCATCATCACCAAGCCCTTACTATATGAAACATTAAAAGTGACTTACTTAAGAAAAAGATCAAAACTATGAATATTAAAATGACAACAAACACAACTATCAACAACAGAATTTAAAAAAACTAAAATGTGAATGGGTGGGTGGGGAAGGGGACAGAGGGGAGCAAAAAGGGGATGGATGGAATACAACAACAATAAAATTTTTTAAAAAATAAAAAATAAATAAAAATGTGAATAGGATCAAAATCATAGGTATGGAGATCATTAGGAGGGTTATCAGCTGGTAGGAGGAAAGGGGAGAAATGGGAAAGTGGTGCAGGGATTAGGAAACATAATTGGTTGGGTGGATAGACAGGGGAAAGTTAATAATATAGGAAAGGGTGAAATCAGGGAACTTTTATGCACTCCCCATGGACAAGAACTAAGGGAGTAGGATTGCATGGGAAAGGAATTTCTGGGTGGAGAGGAGCAAAGAGAAAAGAAATTAGGACAACTATAACAGCATAATCAATAAAATAACACTTTAAAAAATTATTGGAACTAACAAGTTGTTTCTCAAGGTCATATGAAATAAAGTCAACACACCAAAGAGAATTATACTTATCTATACAGCAATGAACAATTGGAAATCAAAATTTTAGAATAACATTTAAACAATTCCTCCCAAAACAAAACATTTAGGTATAATTTTAACAAAATGTATAGGGTTTGTATGCTGACAGTTACAAAATACTGATGAAAGAAATTTCATACCTAAGTAAATGGGTAGACATTTTGTGTTTGTGGATTAGAATGCTTAGCATTGTGACGATATCAATTAATCTGAAAGCAATATATAGATTTAATACAGTGCCTATCAAAATCCAGTGGAGGGTTGTTTGTTTGATATTGTATATTTAAATGGAAAGAAACCAAAATAGCTAAAATAGCATTGGAAAAAGAAAATTGGAAGAATCACACTTCCTGACTTTACAAATTACTGTAGAGCTACCATGGCATGGTATTATGGAAGGGATAAATGTGTAAATTAATAGAAGAGAATAAAGAATTAAGAAATAAACTCATAATACATGGTGGGTTACTCTTTGACAAAGCAAATCAATGGAAAGAGACAAATAGTATTGGAACCCTTGGCCATTCATATACATAAAAATGAACCTTGACCTAAGCCTCATACTTTATAGAAATGTACACTCAAAAATGGATCTTATTGTAAAACTTCCAGAAGAAAACATAAGGAAATTTTTTTAACCTACAGGTAGGCAGAGAGTTACTAGCAAAGACACCACAAATACAAGTGTAAGAGATATAAGTGATGATGAATATGAATCCTAAAAAAAAAAAAAAAAAAAAACTGATCAGATGAATTTCATCAAAGTTGAAACCTTTCACTCTGCCAGGTACTATTAAGGGAATGACAAGACAAGAGAGGTTTTGTTTTTTGTTTTTTTTTTTTATTTTATTATTTTTGAAGAGAGGGGTAGGGAGAGAGGCAGAGAGGGAGAGAAACATCAGTGTATGGTTGCCTTTCACCTGCCTCCAGCTAAGGACCTGGCTGGAGACCTGGCTTGCAACCTGGTTATGTGCCCAGACTAGGAATCGAACCAGCGACCTTTAGGTTTGTAGGCCAGCACCATATCCACTGTGCCACCAGCCAGGGCACAAGAGAGTTTTTAAGAGAAAATATTTGCAAATAACATATCTATCAAAGACCTTGTATCCAGATTACATAAAACAATTAAAAGTCAACAAACAATCAAGTTAATAAATGGGGAAAGGACTTGAATAGACAAATCACCAGAGAATAAAAATGGTAAATAAACATTTGAAGAGATGCTCAACATCAATTGTTCTTAGGGTAATACACATTAAAACCACAATGAGATATGAACTATGCATATTAGATTTGCTAAAATAAAAAATACTAACAAACCCATGTGCTGGGTAGCCCAGTTGGTTAGAGCATTGTTCTCATACCCCAGGGTTTTGGGTTCAATCCTTGGCCAGAGCACATAAAAGAAGCAACCATGAATACATAAAAAGTGGAATAGCAAATCAGTGTGCATCTCCCTTCTCTTTCTCTAAAATCAGTATAAGTGGATTTAAAAAAACGGTATGTCTACGCAATGGAATACTACATAGCAGAAAGAGAAAGAAAGAAATTCCTACCTTTTGCAACAGCATGGGTAGAACTGGAGACTTATGCTAAGTGAAATAAGCAAGTCGGGGAAAGGCAAGTATATCATTTTACTCATAGGTAGAATCTAATGAACAAACTGAACAAGGAAAATGGTATCAGACTCATAGATGAGGAGCAAAACAGCTGGAGGGGAGGTGAAGGGGTGAAAGGGTGGAGGGATTGAGTAAAAAGGCAAAAGAACTCATGGACATGGACAATAGTGTGGGGATTGCTGGGGGAAGGGGGGTATAAGGGGACTAAACAGTAATGGGAAAAAATACACTAAAGATTAAATAAAAATAAATAGTTTAGAAAATAAAAAAAGCAGAATAATTAGTTACTACTGTTCTACTTCCTTCAACTTTTGGACTTTCCCAGCATTCCTTGAATACTTTGATAATTACAAAATAATGTCTACATTTTTTCTGGATGACCTGTTTCAAGTAAATTAGAATCACAGACCTGGAAAGCTCTTAAAAATTGCCACACGTAGGCTCTACCCAGACCAATTAAATCAAGACTTGGGTTAAATTTTTAAATAAATAGATCAAGTAAATCTTTGGATAAAATCTGAAAGATAGGTAAGATAAATAGACTTCCAGTCAAGATAGAGGGGTAGATAGACGCACTTTGCTTCCCTGCACAACCATAGAAAGAATTACAATCAGATCCCCAAACAAAGAATACTTAGAACTGTCAAAAAATCAAGCAGTTTAAAAGTTCGAAAACCAAAAACTTAAGCACATTTATCCAGACGCGTAAGAGGGGCGAGTGGTGGAGATGGGTGGAGTCTCTTTTGGCAGCAGCAGCAGAATGGACAGTCCCATATTCTCATATAGTGGATAAAATTTGGACAGGGTACCTTGGGAGCTAATGATCCCAGCCCCAGGCCAGGCTGCTCAGCCCAGGGTTCTAGCACTAGGAAGATAAATCCCCATAACCTTGGCTTGTAAAAAGCAATGGGGGTTGGAGCAGTGGAAGAAGCTGCTGAATTTTTATTGCATAGAGTCCACCTGGACTTCGAACATATGCACACCTACCCACTCTAGGTTTCACCACCAGGGCAGCAGCTGGAAGGTTGCCAGTTACATATAGGAAGTGGGTGAAATGACTAGAGATGGGGTGAGGTCTGGGCAAATCTCCAAAAGCGAGGCAGCAGCATTGTCCCTCTCTGAGCCGTCGCCCCCCCCCCCCCCCCCCCCACACAGCCACACAGTGGTAAAGCAGGTCATCTTGCCATACAACTGAAGAGGTACACTAAGACAGGGAGTCAAAGCAGCTGTGCCTAATGCACAGAAATAAGACAGGGAGTCTGCCAAGTTGAAGAGACAAAGAAATATGGCCTAAATGAAAGAAAAGAACAAAACCCCAGAAAAAGGACCAAATGAAATGGAGATAGCCAACCTATCAGATGTAGAGTTCAAAACACTGGTAATCAGGACACTCAGAGAACTCAATGAGTACAATAACAACAAAAGAAGAAATGAAGGTCATACTAAATGAAATAAAGAAAAATATATAAGGAACCCACAGTGAAGGAAGCCAGTATTCAAATCAATAATTTGGAACATAAGGAAGAAGTAAACATTCAGCCAGAACAATAAGAAGAAACAATTACCCATTACAAGACAATAATGAACAAAACAAACAATAAGCAAAACAGAACTAGATACATGAATACAGTGAATAGACCTTCAGTGGTCAGGGGGAATCGGGGAGGAAGAGGCAAAGAAGGGGAGCAGTTTAGTCAAGAACCTAGTATGGAAGAACCATGGACATGGACAATAAGTGGGATTAACTTTGTGGGGGAGTGGGTGGGTGGGGAAGGGGACAGAGGGGAGTAAAAAGGGGATGGATATAATACAACAACAATAAAATTAAGTTAAGAAATGTTAAAAAGAAAAAGAATTGTAAAAACAAAAAATATATAAAACCAAGGAGAGGACTAGAAACCTCTAGGACAACTTTAAAGGTGCCAACATCTGAATAGGGGTGCCAGAAGGAGAAAAGAAAGAACAAGAAATTGAAAACATGTTTGAAAAAATAATGAAAGAAAACATCTCTAATGGTGAAGGAAATAGACACACAAGACCAGGAAGCAGAGTCTCAAACATGTTGGACCTGAAGAGGACCATACCAAGATACATCATAATTAAAATACAAAAGGTTAAGATAAAGAGATAATCTTAAAAGCAACAGGAGAAAAACAGAGAGTTATCTACAAAGGGGTTCCTATAAGACTATTAGCTGATTTCTCAAAAGAAGCTTTGCAGGCAAGAATTGACTGGCAAAAAGTATTCAAAGTGATGAAATCAAAGACCTGTAACCTAGATTACTCTATCCAGCAAAGCTATCATTTAGATTGGAAGGGCAGATAAAGTGCTTCCCAGACTGAGTAAAGCTAAGGGAGTCTATCACCAAGCCATTATTATATGAAATGTCAAAGGGACTTATTTAAGAAAAAGATCAAATTCACAATTATCAACAACTACACTTAAAAAAACAAACAAACAACTGATCAAGCAACTGGAACAGAAACAATCATAGATATGGAGATAATTTGGAGGGATATCAGCAGAGAGGAAGAAGGGGAGGATGGGAGGAAAGGTGCAGAAACAGAAATTAAGAAGCATACTGGGTAGGAACAAAATAGGGGAATGTTAAGAACAGTATAGGAAATGGAGAAACCAAAGAACTTAAATGCACAACCCTTGGACATGAACTAAGGGAGGTATTGCTAGAGAGAAGGGAGGAAGAGGGGAAAAGTTTGGATAACTCTTAATAGCATAATTAATAAAATATACTTTAAAACATACGTAAATAAAATAGAAATAACATCAATCACTTAAAAATAAAACTTAAAAAAATACTAATGATACCAAACGCAGACAGGATGCAGAGTAATGGGATCCCTTCTTGCATTGCTGATAGGAATGCAAAATTATACACTCTCTCTAGAAAATTATTTTGTAGTGTCTTAGGAAATTAAAGATACACTTAACATATGATTCAGCAATCTCACTTCTGGGTATTTGCCCTAAAACATCATGGTAATTTGTTTTAAAAAAATAAAATACATTATATTAATAATTTATTTGAATGTTTAAAGATGCCTGTCTCTACTGTAAACTGTTTGTATAAAAACTATGTGCTTGGTTTAGACTACCTTCTAGATGCAGTCTTCTGTAATATTTTTTAAAAGAAAGGTCTTTGCATTGTAGTTATATATATATATACACAAAAGGTTAATTAAAATACAAAAGGTTAAGATAAAGAGATAATCTTAAAAGCAACAGGAGAAAAACAGAGAGTTATCTACAAAGGGATATCCATTACAGAAAATGGAATATTAGAGGGCAAAGAAACTCCACATCTATAATCCTACCAGCCTTATGTGGCCACATTGTGTCTGTTAGGTTTTTTGTTGTTGTTTTTGTTTTTGGTTGATTACATAATTACAATGATTTTGTATATATTCTCATGTATAGTTCATAGGTCATTGGTTCAGGTTGTATGTAATTTTGATTATTGCTCTTAGTTTATAATTTGTCTCTCCAGTTTTAGGCAAAACATGTATGTGATGAACATCTTTATAGGGTTCCAATTGCTTCATTAAAGTCACTGGAGACTTTTATATATATCAGTTCTGGTGACTTTATTCTAGCAGGAAGACTTGAGCCAAATGAGAGATATTTAGTTTGCTTGATATTCTAATTTTCTTTTTGGAGCATGCTTTTCTCTCCCCATGTAAAAGAAACAGAATGAAGATTTCTGTGTGGCCTTACACTGTTGAGCGTAATAGCTCTCCTTTATGTTTGCAATCAGAACATAACCATTTTTTAGAATAAAACAGGCTTCTTGTATTTCCTTTATTCTACAAAGCCAGGTATAACTGAATTTTGATATACAAGTATTACTGCTTTGCTTTTAAAAACATCTTAAATGGACCTATTTCTGACAAGTGTACATGTGTTAGAACATTAAGGTTTTTTAAAATAGATTTAACATGGTACCTTGTAAACACCAGGATGTGTTGCCATCAGATATTTTTTTTACATATAATGATCACAGAGTATTATTACAAGGTTGTTATCCTGATAAAGTAAATCCTAGCAAGAATCTTTATTTTTGCCAGCAGAGGGAGAGAAGAATCTGTTTTAGAGGTATTCTGATACTGTCCTTAGGAGTGTTCCAATTATTCACAAGTAATATTTTTTATTACCTTTTATATTCCTGAGCTGTAGTGAAATAATTACAGGTGAAGTGAACAGCAATTAGATATAAGAATATGTTCCATCTAAAGATACTGAAAGACAAAGTATTGCCTAGGTCTTGTGGTAGGTAACAACCTGAGACCGAATTAGAACCAGGAGCTGCTCCCCAGACATGGTCCTGAAGTGGGGAGCAAAAGAAAAGGCTCCTATCTGTTTGTGGAAATCAGAAAGTTAGACTATATGCTATGACTACAATTTCAGGTAAAAATGGTAGAGATGGTAGACTAGGTAAGCAATGGGTTATTGGTTTTCACTTTATTACCATAGGTATGTGACCTTGCCTCTAAGTTACCAAAACTTCTTGGTTATGTATATCTACAGGGTGCACACAATACATTGGCAGTAACTTTGCCTCTCCTTATTTCACATGTTTTTTACTAATTTTGGAAAACTGTTTCTAAGGTTATGATTTAACATCATTGTTTCAGATATAAAGTATATAATTCTGAGAGCAACTGTCATATCGAAGGAAATAAAATAAATGTTAGAGCGACCATAATTTCTGGACCGCATGCTGGATGAACTGCTAAGGAAATTGTAGACTTCAAGAACATCCCTTTACATACAATTTACAACATGAAGAAGGTCTATGATGCTGATCCTGTGGTCACCACACCAACAAGGAAAACGCGTAATGTACGCAAGGACTGCACAAGTCCAGATACTGTACACAGAATCCAGGAGATCATCAATGAAGGTCCAGGAAAGTCAATGTGCTCCATAGCAAGACAACTGCAGATGTTGGATGCAAACAGTTTGCAAGATTAATGCTGAAGATACTAGATACAGATCATATATTCTTGGAACAGGCCAGTTTATGACACAGCAGACAAAGGAAAGATATTTTGAAGAAGCAAGGAAACTGCTAACATTGAAAAATCCTGAAGAAAAAACTCTCTAATTTTCTTATCCAGTGCAAAGCAGGACCAAATAGTCACCAGAAGATACAACAGGTGGCCCTGTGAGAATCTTAATGAAGTCTCAATTGTCATGAAAACAAAATTTTCTACTACAGTGATTGTGTTAGATGTTGTCAGCAATGAAGGAGATATCCTGACCCCACATTTGTTTCCTCAAGGCTTGAAGGTGACTGCTGATGTTTCCCTTGATGTTTCAAGAGTAGTTGTACCATGGATGAAGCAAGTGGCAAATAGACATCATTTTATCTTCCAACAAGATGGTATACCAGCACATAATTCCAAAAAGGTGCAAGAATTCCTCAGGGTCAATGTTCCTGAATTCTGGTCAAAGGAAATCGGGACACCTAGTTCACCAGGTGCAAATCCTTTAGACTATTATGTATGCAACGTTTGTGAGAGAGAAGTTAGTAAATAACCTCATTCCAATAAAGAGGCTGTTAAAGCTAAGATTGAAAACATGATGATGTCCATAGGTAAAGAAAAGTTAATGAAAGCATGATCAAGATTCCAAAGTTGAATAGAGTCTATTATTGCAGCAAATGGAGACTTTTTTGAACAGTTTAAAAGATAATGACTATGTTTATATATTTACATATGAGTAAATTTATTTAAAATTATAACACTTTTTGTGATATGTTTATTTTACTAAAATTTTGTCACTTTATTGCACACACTGTATATAGAAGGTGTTAGTTAATATTGCATATCTTACCTACTCTATAGGATTGCTGGGCAGGTAGAGATGATATATGAAAAAAGTACTCTGAAAATAATATAACAATATAAATGTGAATGATTGTGGTGGTTTTGCGTGACAGAAAAGAAAAGAAACAGAATAGAACATGTATTCAATTAACTTTGCCATGTGAAATGGGAGAGAGATTTGAATACTTGTCTTTCTCATTTAATTCCTATAAAAGCCTTCTGACTAGGTCCTATATGTCCTCACTTTTTCCACTTAAGGGAATTGAGCCTTAAGAACATGTACATTTCTTGCTAAAAGTTACATACCAGCTACGGTTAGAATTGGGATAGTCTAAGCTATCTGACTCTGAACCTCCTGCCATTGATTTTTTCTGTAATGTACCTAGTATATTGATCCTATGATTGCATAAATATTATGATACAATTTTAAAAGATGGGCAGAAATTTAAAATGGAAGAATCATTTGATATTTAACCAAAATGACTAGAAACCCTAAAATTGGGTTTCAGAGTAAAATTATAAATTAAACTACCTCTTACGTTAGCATTTATTGGGTTTGGCCAAAATGTTGGGGTTTTTTTCCTTAAAATGACTCTAGCAGCACTTAGTTGTCTTTAACTTCATTTGAAACAATTTAATTAGATTGTATTGTGACAGCTGTCATATCAGTGTGCATTTGTAAGAAACATATCAAAATTGGTGAATTTTGCCCTGGCTGGTGTGGCTTAGTGGATAGGTGCCAGCCTCTGAACCCAAAGGTTGCTGGTTCAATTCCCTGCCAGGGCATATAACCAGGTTGCTAGCCAGGTCTCCAGGCAGGTGTCCAGCCAGGTCCTTAGCTGGAGTCAGGTGAAAAACAATCATACATGGGTGCTTCTTTCTTTTTCTTCCTCCTTCCCTGTCCTTCTCTCTGAAAATAATGAATAAAAATCCTCTAAAAAAATAGTTCTTTTAAAAAAATTGGTGAATTTTTATGTGGCTATTTTCATATTGAAGATCGAAGAAAATATGCAGTATTTTTGACGTTCATCTTTTGTTATTTCAAGGAAGGTAAAAATGCAACTGAAACTTGGAAAAAGATTTGTGCAGCATATGGAGAAGGTTCTGTGACTGATCAAACATGTCAAAGAGTGGTTTGCGTGGTTTGTGAAATTTCATGTTGTAGATTTCTTGCTGGACGATACCCATGATTAGGTAGACTGGTTGAAGTTGATAGTGATCAAATCAAGACACTAATTGAGAACAAACAGCATTATACTATGCCAGAGATAGCTGGCATACTCAAAATAACCAAATTTAAAATTATTGGTGAAAATGAAAAATGTGTCTTTTATGGAAAAAACTAAATGGTCTTTTTTGGCCAACCCAATAAAAACCACAGAAAAACAAAAAAACTGAAAGAACTGATAACTATATTGAGAAGAATTTCTAAGTAAGCAATTTCTCATCTTAATTTTTTTGAACTGTGAATCAAGAAATAGCAATATTTCTGTAGGGAGGTAACTACCAGAAGCAGTAAAAGTTGTTTGCATTTGGGCATTGAGATTATGGGTTGGGGAAGAGCCCATCATGTGAAACTGCTTTTTATTTTATTATAAAGCTGTCTACAGTTTTTTTAATTTTCAGTATGTACATGTATTATTATTTTAAAAATGTAAGATTGCATAAAATTCTGAGGTAAAACTTATTAAGATACTTTTTTTTTTAATTTTATTGTTGTTGTATTACATCCATCCCCTTTTTGCACCCCTCTGTCCCCCTCCCCACCCACCCATTCCCCCCAAAGTCAATCCCACCTGTTGTCCATGTCCATGGTTCCTTTATACTAGGTTCTTGTCTAAGCTGCTCCCCTTCTTTGCCTCTGCCTCCCCTCTCCCTCCAACCCCGTTCCCCCTGACCACTGAAGGCCTATTCCTTGTATTCATATACTTGGTTCTGTTTTACTTGTTGTTAGTTTTGCTCATTATTGTCCCGTAATGGGTGAGATCATATGATATTTGTCCTTCACTGACTGGCTTATTTCACTAAGCATAATACTCTCCAGTTCCATCCATGTTGTTGCAAAGGGTACAAGTTCCTTCTTTCTTTC